>BQNB010049427.1:0-42041 GCA_026074375.1 Tanacetum coccineum
AAGCAAAAAAGCAAATCAAACGCGTGTTCGAAAAAGAATTGCCAAAACACACAAAAATGATAAATCAAAAGAATAATTCGAATAATTCTGGAGGATATATATGGCACAGTTCTGGCATACTTTGAAGGAAGACGGTTCAAAGTATAGGCTCAAGTTTATGCTAGACAAGAAAGAATTTTCTGTTACAATAGATGACTTCAGAACAATCTTTCATCTACCTCAAGCAAATGACAACAATCATAATTTATTCATGCCACCACCATCATTTTTGGACATGGTTCCATTCTATAAACAACAATTGGGTTTTACAATGGAGCTAAAGACATCGTCAAGCTTTAAGACAATTGGATTTATGCAACCATGGCAAACGTTGTACAATATATTTTCTAAGTGCTTGACAACACGTGTCACAAGATGGGATCAACCGCCGTTGCAAATAATGCAAATGATGTATTGCTTTGTCAATAACATTCACGTGGATTATGCGGAGCTTCTATGGGAAGGGCTTTACTATTCTCTTCATCATCCAACATCTTTGATTCCGTATCCAATATTTACAAAGATCATTGTTAGTCATTACATGACTATCTTTCCTGAAATCTCAAGACGTGCTCGAGACATGTATCACAATCTGCAAGATGATGACATAATGAAAAATATCTTTAATTCAGGAAGACACAAAGATAAAGTTGGAATGCAAATTCCAGATTGGATGATCACTGAAGAGATGAAGCACACGGAGCATTACAGGATGTATGCAGAGGTGTTTGGGTTAGATGTTCCTCTGACTCAGTCACAACCGACTGAGTCTACCCAAGGAACGCATAGGACACCTAGCGCCCCTAGGTCACCTACCCATAAAAAGGATACAGCAAAGTCAAGTTCTCCAAAATGATCTACTATGATTCGTTTTTGTCTTCCTGAAAGGAGATATACACGTTTAAATCCACCAGTTCCAGTACCAACTATTGAAAAATCAAACGAGATGATCTTACAAGATACATTACAAGTAAGTCTTGCTGAGCACAAAAGTCAAGAAGAGCAAGAAGCTAGAGAAAATGTGGAACTGGTTAACAAGAACTTGGTGTCTGAAGAGATTGAAAAGTTGGTGGAAGGATCTGAGAATGTTATTGATGATAGTTCACCTCCTAGGAATGATGAACCACAGATTCCCAGCACTAGGTTAGAGCCCCAGAGTGATAAGGAAAGTCCGAAGGTGGAGAGAACTAATGATGAAGAGGTAGAAGTTACTAATGTTGTCATACCTATCAATGTTAATGAAGAGGAGGATGAAATAACTAATGAAGTATATGAATTAAAGCGAAGGGAGAAAGGGAAGATTATAGAGGAGTCTAGGAGTACACCATTACCCACACCAATTAGATCTCCTAAGACTCATACTAATCTCGTATCTTTGGATATTGAGAAACTCCAGGAATTGACAAAAACTCATACTCAAACAACATCATCATCAAGATCACAACACACCAAACCGTCTAGAGCAAACCTACTTCTATCATTGTTCAAAGCCAAACCTGCTCGGTTCAAAGGATATAACAATTTCTTTTAGGAGTTACAAGGACGGTATACATATTTGTTTGAACATCTCAAAGAAAGATTTTTGTCAAGGAAGTCATTCGATACTCTTGCTGATCATCTCCAAGAAGTAATGGTTGAGTAATTACCCACTATGGTTGACACGCACATTAAGGAGCAGGTGAAAAAGCAAGTTCCTAAGCAGGTCAGAGATCAAGTTCCAGTGTATGTTGCGGAAGAACTGATTCTAGAGAGACAAAAGACTAAAGAAGAGATGGAACAGATGATTGCTAAAGCCATTTTACAAGATCGCGAGAATATACAAGCTGAAATTTTCATACAAATTCAAAAAGCTATTGATAATCAGATCCCTTCTCAAGTTGATGCGTTAGTACAAAGTTATATGTTTGGTCATATCCTTCATGTTCACCCAGCTCAAACATAAACACTCTCTGTTCCAGAACAACAATATCAACTATATCTCTCTATGAAAGACAATCCTCACTTGCAGCAACAAGACATTGCAATATGGCTTGCACTTCAGATGAAGTTTGAGAATCTTCAAGTACAACAAACTACATGCAGACCTTCTGTTGTTCGCCCAAGATATCTGGATTATCCTTATGATGATGCTCATCTTGAGGGGGAGAATAGTGCAAAGCGGTAGAAGACATCTGAGTACGAAGCGTATGTGTTTGGAGAGTCATCGTCTGGACAAGTCAATGAAGAGGAACGAGGTCCTTCAACTTTAGGTAATCAAGAACTAGAAGATGATTATGATTTTTGGACTGATTCTTATGCTTCAGATGATGATGAAATACCATCAAAGAAAGTATCACAAGATATTATAGAAGAAGTATCACTGACTATTGATGAAGCAAACTTAAAGAAAATGGCTAAGGAGATGTTGAGATAAAGATGTACTTTAGGAGATGAGCATCAATATCATATTGATCAGATGAAGAATTTCTTGCAAAGTGACATTGTTTGGGAAAGTAGAAAGGAAATTCTTGTCTCTCCACATCCATGAAAGACCACACCTCTCGTTCAAAGTTGTCAAAGAGATCCTGAAGCTCCAGCACTATCTCTAATAAATCAAGACCTTTTGTATCTGAAGAAAGGAAGTTTAGGGCCTGAGAAAATCGTATTGTCACTTCACAAGTTTCCAGCAATCATCTTTAATGATGATGATATCGAAGAACGAACTTCTAAATGGGTGAATAAGTATGTTAAGAAATTTAATACTTATGCTCGATATGGTGTTGAACATTGGAAGAATCCTCATGCAAAGATATTCTACATAAGGAAACAAAAAGAGCCTGGAAAACCAAAGGAAGAGGTTTATTCGAACTCAAAGATCATTCAAGTTATCAAGACATACTGGGAATTGGGTCATGAACACAATTTTTTCACAGAGATAGTTGCAAGAAGAGCTAATGAGTGCATTGTGTCGATTACCGAGCCTGATTACAAGAATCTCAACAAGAATGATATTGAGGATTTGTATTTACTAATTATGAATGGCAAGGTTTCAGACTATGCAGAAATAGGGCTGATATGGTCTTTATCAGAAGTTCAGTGATATGGGAAAGAGTGCATGATTTCCAGCTTAGAATTGAAAGTTATCAATATAAAGTTAATCTCACTGCACCAACAATATCTTTCCTAGGAGTTGAAAAGCACAGAATGTTCTCTATCATCTATGAGCCCGTGCATGGAATCATATACAAGAATAGCAAGAAAGAGAAAAGGGTGATGAGTCATTCAGAGATTCATAAGTTTTGTGATGCAACGCTGAACAGAGTACTAGAAGGATTAAAGAGTTACAATAATGATGTGAAGTATGGTTATGTACAAAGAGAACTCACCAATGATGAAGTTGAGTATCTGAAATTGTTTGAAGAAGAGATTGAAGTTAGATTGAAGCATCGTAATTAAATGAGAAGATTGGAGATGTATGTGAATAGAAGACCACTTGGACCTCGAAGAGAACTCCCAGAATAATCAACCCTTAGGGGGAGATTGTTAGGGTCGATTATTATGTTCATAAAAAGTGTCGATTATGTAGTTTAGTTATATTTAGTTAATAGTCTTTATTTTGTTTAGTATAAAGTAGCTTGTAATAAGGTATATTATGCTAAAAGAATGAAATTGCATAATTACCAAAGTTTAAGGACTAGAAGTGAAAAATAAAGGAAGGGAAGGCTCCTTCCTTCTTCTATAAATACCCTTCTAATCATCATTAGAGGGTGATTATTTTGTAATAAACATTTTCCTTTTCCATCCATTTATAACACTTGAAATTTGAATACTTTCCCTCCACTACTATTCTCTCTAAGCTTCCATGATTGATTAAGTATGATTTAAGATAAATAAGACCTATCAAAGGTCTGATCTATCTTTCCTCTATGAAACCCATTGTCTAATAAGTACTTAGCCAAGGTCTCATACCAGGCTCTTAGAGCTTAATGCAACCCATACAGTGCTTTCACAATCTTGTAAACCTTGTCAGGATAGTCAGGATCTTCAAACCTTGGAGGCTGATACATATATACCTTCTATTCAATCTGACCATAAAGAAAAGCACTTTTAACATCCATTTGGTAACTATGAATCCCATAAAGGAAGCATAAGCTAAGAACAGTCTTATGGCTTTAATTCTTGCTACAGGGGCAAAGACTTCATCATAGTCTATGCCTTCTTCTTGAGTATATCACTGAGCAACTAGTCTTGCCTTGTTCTTGATGACTATACCTCTTTTATCTTTCTTGTTTTTGAATATCCATTTTGTACCAATGGCCCTTTTCCCCTTAGGTAAATCCATAAGAACCCAAACCTTTTGATGCTTAAACTGTAGAAGCTCTTCTTGCATTGCTTCTACCCAAGCTAAATCACTTAGAGCTTTGGTAACCCTTTTGGGTTCTTCCTAGGATAGAAAACAGAAAACAGACATGTATTAAGGTCTTCATGAAGTTTCCTTTCATAAGCAACACTGAGAAGCTCTTGTTCATTTGCAGTTTTTGTCATCCCTCTTGTTTGTACACCAGATTGTATATCACCAATCACATGATCAAGAGAATGATCTTTATGTATTCTGGTATTTAGAGTAGTAGGAACATGATATGAGGCATTAAGGTTGCTCATATCCATTTCTGTTTCATCACAAAATAAATCAACATTTGTGGCTTCAGGTGTAACATTGACTCTCAAAGAAATTATGTCTAAGAGAGATTGAGGGCGATTTGACCTAGTAGTAAGAACTGTTGGACTAAGAGTATTAATATGTTGACTACCAGTTCTGAGATTTGCACTAGCAGTATTAATACTTGGCCCAGCAGTATTAATATTTGGAGTACTGCTCTGAGGTCTCTCTTGGTCATCAACTCCACTTGCTTTACTAACCCCTTTATCATCCTTCTTTTTAGCATCACAAGATGGTTCTGGTTCATCATGACTAACACTCATTGAAGGAGAATCAAACAATGAAGAATCTTTCCATAGAGGCATCACAATGTAGTCTTGGCTAGTGTCAGTTTCCTTGCTAGTAGTACCTTTACCAATACTGACTTCTGAACCTGCAAAATCATTAGAGTTTGTACCTACAATAACTGGCACATAATTCATTGATTTTGTTAGAATATCAATATCAAACAGCCACTTTGGACCATCTCCTGAAACAATAGGTTTATCCTCCAAGAACCTAATATGCAAGTTTTTTTCTAGTTTCCTGGTTCTAATGTTGTATACTCTAAAAGCCTTACTAGTCAATGAGTATCCAACAAAGAATCCATAATCAGATTTTCCAACAAACTTGTCAAGATTATCTAAGGTATTAAGAATAGAAACATGACACCTAAATGGTCTCATGAAGCTGAGAGCAGGAGTTCTACCTCTAAACAGTTCATAAGGTGTCTTGTTACGAGGCTTAACAATTATTAACATATTCTGCACATTGCAAGCAGTATTAACTGCTTCAGCCCAAAATGTAGTGGGTAGCTTAGAATCTGCTAACATTGTTCTAGCTGCCTCAATCAGTGTCCTATTTCTCCTTTCAGCAACACCATTTTGCTGAGGAGTTCTAGCTATACTATATTCTCTCTTAATGCCTTTTGGTTTACAAAACTCATTGATAACTCTATTCTTAAAATCTGTCCCATTGTCACATCTGATTATTTTTACTTTCTTATCAACTAGGTTTTCTATCTCAGTTATAAAGTTCTTAAGGATGCCACTTGTCTCATCCTTAGAGTCTAAAAAGAAAACCCAAGTGAATCTGCTATAATCATCAGTAACTACAAGACAATATTTCTTATTCATTAGGCTGCTAACAAAAGTTAGACCAAACAAGTCCATATGCAACATGAATAAAGGCTGAGTAATAGAGTTCTGAACTTTGGACTTACATTAGGATTTGTGTTGCTTTCCCTTAAGGCAAGCAACACAAGTTTGGTCATTTTTAAAACGTTTTGAGGGCAAACCTCTCACAAGATTGTCCTTAACATGTTTATTTATAGTTTTAAAATTGATATGACCAAGCCTCCTATGCCAGAGCATTAATTCATCAAGAGTGGCCTTTGCAACAAGATAAGTTAAACTCTCTTTAGGAATAATGTTTTTCATATCAACACTGTACATGTTGTTCTTTCTAGGAATTTTAAGTAAAATCTGACGTTCATCAGGTAACTTAAAATCAAGAGATAGAACAAAACATGCAGTGTCAATAAAAAGAACATAGTTCTTTTTGCCACACATCTATCAGACACTAAAAAGGTTAAATTGTAACTCCTTGAAAAAGAACACATCTTGAAAATCAAGCTTACCTATTTTGAGAGTACCTTTACTAGTGATTTTTCCTCCTCTGACTCCTCCTTCAAAGGTAACATATCCTTCATCAAACTCCTGGAAATCTGAGAGATAGGAAATGTTGCCTGTCATGTGCCTGGAGCATCCAATGTCCACATAGCCTTGATCATCAGTTGGTGGAATGCCCTGCACATAAAAATAAGGAATTTAGTTTCCTTTGGGGACCCAAGCCATTACTGACTTAGATCTGCCTCGTGCATCAATATAATTATGTTTCTTCAAAGTGATTGATGCACTATCAAGTTTGATAGGTCTCTAAACCCAACATGCTGAGGCCTTAACAGCATTTTCCTGATTATCCCTAATAGTATTAACTTTTACCTTGGCAGTATTAACTTTTTGACTAAATTTTTTATTAGTTAATACTGTTTTTGATTGATAGGGCTTTTTTACAGTTGATTGTGCTGATTTTGAAAAACGTGATAATGGTTTAGCACTAAAAACTGTAGATTTGGGATGAGCAGTATTAACTGTCCTGGCAGTATTAAAAGATTTTAGGTCAGTTTTTATTAAAACTGCTCTAGGAGCCATGTTCCTTTGAGAATTAGGGTGAGTCATGTTGGTAGTATAGTTGTAGTTCACCTTGTTATAATTATTCCCATATACCATCCTTTCCCTTTGATGGTATTTACAATGAGCTTGAATATGATCAAAACTCCTACAAACAAAACATGCTTTATTATACATCATAAAATCACTACCTAGCTGTTGGGATTTAAGATTATTCCAGTTTCTTTGATTTCCCTTAGGTTTTTGTGATCTGTACATCTCTGCATACTTAACTGGTTTCCTAGCTGTTTTGTCTTGTTGTTTAGGAAAAACAGTTTGCTTCTCTTTCTCTAACACCAAATCCTCAACCAATGGGGTATCAGAAGTTTTCTTAACCTCATTAGAGGTATCTACACAGACACTCTTAGGTCCATAGCCTTCAAACTCAGGCTGTTGAAACTCCTCAAGACCAGAGTAGGACAAATCAATAATTGAGAGTGCAAATAAGCCTGTAGGTAGGGGTGGAACAGCATTATAGCCCACACCTTTTCTACTGTTGTCAAATATTTGACTTCCTATTAATTTATCTAACCTCTTAGATGCATTTTCAAATTTGTTAATTTTAATCTGATTGCTTTCTTTTTCATTCTTAAGCTTCTCTATCTCAATTTTAAGAGCATTGATTTCTGAGTCTTTAAATGAGGCATCTCTTTTTAGAATAGCAATTTGGTCACAAAACATAACCTCATTCTTCTTGTAAAAGACAAGTTGTTCTTCTACAGATGCTAAACCTCTTTTATAGGTAGCTAGATTAAACTCAGATTTACTAAACTCTACTCTTAAATTATCAAGTTGAGTTTTAAGAGCTTTAAAGCTTTTAAGACATATGTTAGAGCAAGTTTTGTTATTGTATACCTCAGAGCTAGTGCCATGTTTGTAGTCACTTCCTCTTCTGCCATAAAGATCCAATCAAAACCAGCTCCATCAATAGCCACCATAGCTTTGGAATAAGTGTCTTCCACATTCATAGTTCTTCTTGAACTGTCTTGATTCCTAGGCCTGCTTTCTTGGTTTCTAGGACCTCTGCATTCCCTTGCAAAATGTCCCATCTTATGACAGTTGAAACATTCTACCTTGGACTTGTCATATCCTGCAGTATCACTTCCATTGATAGTGATCTTCTTCCCAGTTCTCTGGTAATACTTCCTTGCTCTCATACTCAGTAATGCCAATTGCCACTTCAAATCCATTTCTTCAAGATCATCTTCATGGATTTGTTCTAGGTCTTCATGTACAAGTTGAGACCCATTTGGTTGATTGGCCAGAAAAGCATAGACAGTGGCATCACTCAAGTTAGCAGTACTATCAAGAGTACTATCAGTACTAACTGAAGAGTTGGCAGTACTAACTTGAACATTAACAGTATTAGCTTCATTTGTACTGCCAGGAGTTGATACAAAGGCCATATTTTGAGAACTTGAGTTTGAGCTTGATGTACCAGTTCTTTTGACCTCTTGTTCAACAATCTTGAAATTGTTGTAGAGATCATCAAAGCTCATTGTTTCAAGATCTGGTTTATTTCTCCAGAACACAACATAAGTGTTCCATTTAGAAGGAAGACTTCTCAAGAATATTAGATTGAGATCTTCTTGAGAAATGTTTTCCCCTAAGATGGCCAACTGGCTAACAATTTTTTAAAGCCTATTAAAGATAGAATCAAGTGACTCTGTGCTTGGAGCGTTGAAGTTCTCATAACTCTGCTTCAGAAGTGTCTTTTGAGTCTTCTTTGTGGCATCATTGCCACCAAATCTTGTTTGTATGGCAACAAACAAAGTCTTGGAATCCTTGTATTGATTAAAAGTCAATTAATGTTCATTGGGAAGTGCCATCAGCAACATACTTCTTGCTTTTACATCATTCTTTTTGGGCCTTCTCTTCAGTAGTAACAGGACCTGGTATCATTGAAGTAGAAGTACCATCAGCATTTGCTATTGCTCGTGATATTGGTTTGAAAGGGTTGCCATTCTCTATGACATCCCATAGACCATAGTCTTGAATTTGAAAGTATTGCTCTATTCTGAGTCTCCACATCTCATATTCACCTTGCTTGAGAAGTGGCAGTTTTGCAGCAGCATTGGTTTTTGTAGTTTCTAGATCCATCTCTTTTGTAAAAAGAGTTCTTCTTGATTGTTTCTTCTAGATCAAAGTTTCAGAACATAAGGCTTTGATACCACCTGATAGAACAATGTTATCATCAACAAGGTTTTTCTTCATTATCATTCACTCCAAACCCTAATTCTACTTTGATCAATAGTATAATAGTTACATCAATAAACTATAACAGGAGTCATAAGATCCTTGAGGCTACATCACACAAACTAGACGTCTACATTTTCCCTTGGGATACACATACACATGTTTTTCTGTGTATATCCAACTACATGACCTAATGTGTCTTTATATAGTAGAGATCATCTAGGTTTACAAAGGATAAGAACATATATAATTAGGAAACAAATAATATCTTCCTAACTTTTATCTTTATCTTCTATATCTTTTATCTTCTTAAGGAGATCTTTTAGAATCTTCAAAATCTTCCATCCTTTTGAAGAATTCCAGCTTTGTGTTTAAGTCCTTCTTGTTTCATTCTTTTATTTATTTTGTCTCATCAAATCAATAATTCCCAACATTATGTTCCATAATGAAGGCTAGAAAGTATTTGTTACATGGTTGCCATGCCTATATGGCACATGTGATGGATACTAGTTTTGAGAAGAAAAGTGCCAAAGACATTCCAATTGTTGATGAATTCCTTGATGTTTTTCCTGAAGATTTACCGGGTTTTCCACCCGAAAGGCAAGTCAAGTTTCGAATTGATCTTCTTCCGGGTGCAACTCCTATAGCCAAAACTTCGTACCGTTTAGCTCTATCTGAAATAAAGGAGTTAATGAGCTAACTTCAAGAATTACTTGATAAGGGCTTTATTTTCCCTAGTAGTTCACCGTGGGGCGCTCAAATTTTTTTCGTTAAAAAGAAGGATGATAGTATGCGAATGTGCATAGATTCTCAGGAAGTAGATAAAGTCACAGTCTAAAATGTATATCCTCTACCAAGAATTGATGATATATTTGATCAACTCCAAGGTACGAAGTGGTTTTTGAACATTGATCTTCGTTCGAGTTATCATTAATTGAAGGTCTGAGATGAATACATTCCTAAGACGGCTTTTAGAACGCGATATGGGCACTATTAATTCGTTGTCATGCCCTTCAGCCTTACAAATTCACCGATAATTTTCATAGATCTTATGAACCAGGTGTGTAGGCCAATGTTGGATAAGTCCGTTGTGGTATTCATTGACGATATTCTCGTCTATTCCAAAAGCAAAGAAAAACACGAAGTCCATTTGCGAGAAATTTTAGAAACTCTACAAAAAGAAAGATTGTATGCCAAATTCTTGAAATATGAATTTTGGTTATAAGAAGTTCAATTTCTCGATCATGTTTTAAATTCTAAAGGTCTAAAGGTTGACCCGGTTAAAATTGAAGTAGTGATGAATTGGCAAGATCCGAAGAATGTTGGCGAAATTAGAAGTTTTCTAGGTCTCGCGGGTTATTATCGAAGGTTCATTCAATATTTTTCTAAAATTGCATCATTGTTAACTAATCTCACTAAGAAGAATACTCCTTTTGTATGGGGTGAAGAGCAAGAAGAAGCTTTTGTCACCTTGCGAAAGAAGTTATGTGAGGCTCTGATTCTTGTTTTACCAGAAGGAACCGAGGATATGGTCGTTTATAATGATGCATCTTATTCTGGTCTCGGATGTGTTCTTATGAAACGAATTAAGGTTATCACCTATTCCTCGATAGAATTGAAAAAGCATGAAGGGAATTATCTGACTCATGATCTTGAATTCGCGGAGGTGGTCTTTGCTTTGAAGATTTGGAGGCATTATCTTTATGATGTGAAATTCATAATTTACACCGATCATAGAACTCTCCAATATTTCTTAGAAAAGAAAGATCCGAACATGAGAAACAAAGGTAGTTAGACTTACTTAAGGATTATGATTGTGAAATATGTTATCATCTATGTCAGGCGAATATGGTGGCGGACGCGTTGAGTCAAAAAGAAAGAGAGAAAGTTACGAGAATTTACTCATTACGAATGATCATTACTTTTGATCTTTTTGATAGAATAAAAGCGGCTCAAGTAGACGCGTTGAAAGAAGAAAATTGGAAAAGCGAGCGTATTACATCTTAAATTCCTCATCTTTAAAATGACAGTCGGGGAATTACGACTCGACAAGGAATAATCTACATTCCTTTTTGAAGCCACGTCAAGGAGCTACTTTTGAAAGAAGCACACAAGACAAAGTATTCTATTCATCCGGAACTACGAAAATGTATCTTGATTTGAAGAAAAGTTATTGGTGGCAGGGAATGAAGAGAGATTGTGTAAAGTGTTTTGAGAAGTGCTTGACATGTCTAAAATTCAAGGCCGAACATCAAAAACTGTATGGGAAAATTCAATCGTTACTGATTTCGGTTTGGAAGTGGGGAAAGATTACGATGGATTTTGTAACTAAACTAACAAAAACGACAAAGAAGCATGATGCGATTTGGGTGATAGTAGATCGTTTGATGAAGAGTGCTCATTTCATCCTAATTCGAGAAAATATGTTCGTTCATAAGTTAGCAAAAATGTATGTCAATGAAATTGTCGCCCGTCATGAAGTATCGGTTTCTATTGTTTCGGATCAAGATGGACACTTCACTTCTAAATTTTGGCAAGATTTCCAAGAAGAGTTGGGTACGAAGTTATATATGAGTACGAATTTTCATCCTCAAACGGACGGTCAAAGTGATTGAATGATTGAAACGTTAGAGGACATGTTACGAGCATGTGTAGTCAATTTAGAGGCAATTGGGACGACCATCTACCGTTGATAGAATTTGCTTATAACAATAGTTACCATGCAAGTATCAAGATGCCACCGTATGAGATGCTTTATGGTAGAAGGTGTCGAACGCCAGTATGTTGGGAAGAAGTGGGAAGTAGAGAGTTAGCAAGCATGGATGTAGTTTTAGCAACAACCGAGAAAATAGAAACCATTCGTGAAAGATTGAAGGCGACACAACATAGATGGAAAAGCTATACAAATAATAGGAGGAGGCTGATTGAATTTAATGTAGGAGACTTTGTCATGTTGAAGGTTTCACCGTGGAAGGGTGTGTTGCGTTCAAGAACAAAGGAAAACTTAGTCTGAGGTTTATATAACTGTTTAAGATTTTGAAGAGAATAGGAGAAGTGGCTTATGTCTTAGATACCCAAAGAAATGAGGGGTATTCACAATACCTTTCATGTGTCTTACTTAAGGAAGCGCTTAGCGGACGAGTCAAGTGTGATCACTTTGGATGAAGTAGAAATTGATCCGGAATTAACCTTTCAAGAAGAACCAATGACAATTCTTGGAAGGAAATCAAGACAACTTTGTAATAAGGTAATAATGTTGGTAAAGGTAGAATTGAAGCATTGAAAATGTAAAAAAATTAGGTAGAAGCCGAAAAAGAAGACGAGGATTAGGCATCCTCACCTATTACGAGAGTAGATTTCGAGGACGAAATCCTGTTTAAGAGATGTTTAATTGTAACACCCGTATCCCAGCGAGGTATTATTTTATAATATAAATAATGGTAATTAATTGTTTATAATGTAACTTATAAGAAAATGATAAAGTTATAAGTTAAAAATAAATAAGTGTAAAGTTATTTAAAGATATATGCCAAAAATAGGAAGAATAAGACTTAGAGGGTTAAAGTTTCCAATTAGGCAAACTTAATTAATTAAATGTCAATAATGAGATAATCTGGCATTTTCCAGAATTATCAAAAGTGTGTGTGTGTGTGTGTGTGTGTGTATTCTATGTCGACACCAAAGAAAAAGGAAGAAAAAATGATAGGAGTGATTAACTGGTGAAATTCAGCAAGAAGGAAGAGATTATAAGCTAATAAGAGTCCTCAGTTTCTTTCCCCATATCAAGTAAATAAAATACCCATTTCGAAAATTAGGGTTCATGTTATGATTTTGGGTATAATGTGTGACAACCCACAATTTCAGGTCATTTTACGTCAATAAACTCAACTATTCACTATGAACTTTTACGCGTTTACTTTTAATTTCAACCGTTAAGTTAAATCGCGTAAACCGAATATCAACAATTAACGTAAACCGACATTGAACAAATAAAAGTTTATGTCAAACAAGTGTTATATTATTATTACGAAGATAATTTATAACTTTTCGTATTTTATTTTTATACGTTACGTAAACGCTTACATTTCACGTTTTGAGCTTTCATGCATGCATGTAAACTATACCACCTTTATCAATACCCTCAATGCTTACACCTTTTTAGAAATTAAATATTTTCCTTCCCATTTTACTTATATAAACAGGACCCTATATATATATATATATATGTATATATATATATATATATATATATATATATATATATACTAGTTTCATAACCCGCCCGATGGGCGGGTTCACTTCATAATATTAGTTGATGGAATCTAATTGGAAGTAAATGAATAATGATTAACGACAAATATCTTAAACACACAAATTGTAAAGAAAAAGAAAGTGTTCATGTACGAATAAAGAAATTAGATGGTACTTAATCATATACAAAATAAAACTTCTTTGTACACATCGTTTGTTGTGTAGTTTGGGTTGGTTTCCATCATGCAGGAGAACACGTGCATTCTCATATTATACAGGCTCAATAAAATTTGTATCTAAAAACAATCAAGTTTCACAAAACCAATAAGAATAAAAACCGTACAAACTAATATATATGATAACAAACCAAGATCTCATGTCGTTCAATCTAAGATTTTATGTTAGCGATAATATCTCCTTTGGTACTTTTAGACTTTCTACTTATGGGTGAATCACCAAGAGATATCTAACCTGCCATGGTCGCCGTTGCATTGAATACCACCTGCTCAACCTGTACAAATCTTAACACACAGAAGCATATCAAATTAAGGCCATTTGAACTTTTGAAGTAGAATTTATAAGTTTTAACTAATCAATTATTGAGTTTAGAATTCGTGACCTTATAGAACCTAAGTTTATAATTCATAATCTGGAACATAAAATGAAAAAAACGAAAAGTGAAAACAAAGAATCAGACTTATTATCCTAGGTGCAGATCAACAAATCAACAGGAAACTAAGTTGTGTGTCCATTGACGGTCAAAAAATGACCAAGTGTTCATAACGCCTAAACATTGCTAAATTTTCTAAAAGATGACCTTCTAACATGTTGTAAAGTCATATGCACCATTCACAACTTGACGTCAAAGCTGTTATCTTAAGTAATTAGAAATTTTTTGGACATTATATAACCATCACGACCAAGTTTATAGTCACGTACCAATAAACCACACTCGTAAAATCTTTCACATGTTAACTACATCAAAAAAATTCATGAGAATATATGTGTGGAAATAGTTTGAAATGAAAATAAGTGAATCAACCAATGTACAATCATGTTTTGCGGTAATATCTTTTTGCCCCTTGTGATATCAAAAAGTGTAAGAAATGTGTCTGTAAATTAAACGCATATAACATAAATACGCTAACATCAGAATTATAGGTCAATTATTTAGTACACACATTTTGTCATATTATACAGCCCACGCAGCCTATCTAATTATTCACCTCTAGCAATTGGTAATTTTTAGTATAGACATTATATATTAGGTCAGAATGGGTAATTTGTGTATGGGTCGATACAGGTTAGAGTCAAGTTACAGACCAAAGACACTTTTGGTCTATATTTGCATTATTTTAAACCATTAGTGTGCAATACAACCAATTTGTGGCTGAAATTTAGTACCATAAAAAATGTTATTTGTTTTGACATATGAGTGCACAATCATAAGGTGCCATTCCTCATGCAGGTACCGAAACCCAGAAGTGATACAAATATAGTAACGTGTTGGCCCCACTCAAGTTGACCCCTTTAATTTTTTTTTGAAATGCATCATTTTGACCCATACTCCAACAGAAGTTACAGCCGATATTAAATAAAAATTTTAAGGAGATAAAACAATAAATCTCACCGTTTCACTTTAGTCACTAACCTCATCTAATCACTCCTCTGCCTCATGCTTGGTTGTTGACTGTAAAAATTATCTAAAAATTAGTTACAATTATTATAAGTCTCACATAAGAATAACAGATGTCAATCATAGCTAACCAAAAAGATTAAAACTTAAAACTGATGATTATAAAAAAACACACAATAAGGCACCAAGATGTCATACAAACAATTAAATAACTTTAATGATGTTAAATAAAAAAAAGCAAGGATGAGGTTGTGTCTTGAGCACAAAGTGATGCAAGTTATGTTTTAGTGAAATCAATTTCTTCATTAGGGAATCAAATTTTCCCAAAACATGCAATCAGAAAAATATATAAACATTAGCACTTATTAGTTTAACTACATTCACTTAATTAGTTATTGTGTAAAAAATTACTGCATTAGTTGATATATAAAAAACCACTTTGAAAAACAAAAGGAGTTGCATGTTTTATTGCTAACCTCTTACATACTTCATTTTCATGTAACTCGATTAGGAGATCGTTCATAATGTGAAGATGTCTCTTTAGTAAGGAAGTTTGCTTTGGTGTTCTCAATGAACAGGTAAGTTCCTATGAAATATTAAAAAATAATGAGATATGTTTTGAAATTATAACACTTGGCTGATAATTAGCATTTAAAGTACTTTCATTATGTAATCAAGACATTTGCACTTATATTTTTTCTCATGCTTAGCACATTTTCCGTTCCGTGAATCATACAAACTAAAGTTAATTGTCACCGGTTAAAGGATTATGGTGGGTGAGGCATCTTAGTCGTTTTTTGTGTCGAATGAACACCAATAGTGTCAAGTATCATAGGTCCATGATTCAGAGCTACCTCTGTAAAATAAGTAATCAAGTCTGTACAAATCAGTGATACCTTTTTAAACTTGCCATTTGCTGAAGTCTCCCACTCAAAGACTGAAAGGCCACTTCAGTCATAATCCAATTTCTTGGATAAAATGTTTTGGAGGTTCTTGCACTGAAAATACATTTTGAGCGACTTTAGACCTGAAACACCTTTGGTTTAAACATTATTATAGAAATCATGTTGTTTAAATATTCCTAACAACAGTTTTAGGAATAGAAAATGGTTTAGAAGGTTTTATGCATTGGTAAAACAATTTGGTAACTTGTATCCCATTTTTGACCGATTTTCTATGGATAAAACATTATCTCATATCAACCCATTTATAGGTGAATAGGTCAAAATTTAGACCTCTAATCGTGACGCAAAACATTTCTTCCTCAAATAGATAATAAACCAAATAAACGATCAAGATGTTCAAAACCTGTTGGCAAAAATAACTCATTAATGATATGGCATTATTACCACCTGACAGTCGATTTGGACAGGGAAAAATCTCTTGTAGTATTCATGTAAAACCTTTCTAAATTCGACTTTACCTACAACACAATTACATAATATGATCTATCATCATAAGCGAATATAAAAATCAAAATTGTAATAGGTCTATTAGTTTCTAATTTCTAAGCACCTGTGATAATAATACATGTTTGGTCCTAAGAAACCACAATAAATCAAACTTAATGCCATGTCATCCTCTAAATTAAGTCTAATGAAATATAAAGCATAAAACTATAAAATTCATAATTCATCTAACCTTCTAGTAGTTAAGATTCGCCCTTAATATCAGACCACTAAAACTTGAGGATGTATCAACTTCAAATAAAAACTACGTTTCATGACAAAGTCATGAAACACTTAAAAGTAACTATTGTGATATATTTTCTTATTCATAATAGAACCTCAAAACACAGTTCTTATTAACGGATCATAAAACATTAAAAATGGAATCAAACACTACTTCATTAAGAATATTATTAGTAGAACTGCTTAAAGACAACAAAAACATAAGAAAAGTATCCGAAAATGACATTTCTGTATTTGATGCATTGTTGTTATAGTTTTAATCAAGGATCTTTTTCAATATTTCATTATGTCTTTTCTCCTTTATCCAACGCAAGTTTTCAAATACGATAGTTAGACATGGGAATAATCAAATGATAATGTTGTTGCAAATTCCAGGTTATGACATATGCTTACCAGTAAAAGGTCTCTTGGATTTGAGAAAATGACCAGTTTATAGAGTAGAAGTGAAGATTACGCCCTCGTAGTGACAACTAACAATCATCGGGTGGTGACTCACTCACCTAAAGAACGATAAAAAAGTACGTTAATCCTTTTTTTATTTCTGTAACAGATCGTCTATGCAAAAACGACTATTATTTCTATATGAAAAATCCAACAATGTGTAGCAAGAAAAAAAAGAGATCTCAAATCGTTTGTTTATGTTATCCAATGCATACCTGCTAAAAAACTTTATTCATAAACTTATAATTGCGATAATACGAATTTTGTTACTAAAAAAACACAGGGCTAAAAGGTGTTTTAAAGCGCCCATTATTTCATCTCTAATGATACATTTGCAACATTATGACTGAGTATGCAAATTGTTTATGATGGTTGCATTTATACATGAAAATGGCTAAACAGTAAAAAACAAAACATAAAATTATAAAAGCACTAACCTTGATAGCCTGCATTTACCCATGGCCACCACTTCGACCTTGAATACCCATTTTCTACATTAACTGCACAACACATGAACGCTGTAGAATAAATATTCCCCTAAAACTATATCTACCTATAGAATAATTTTTTTTTTCTTCTAAAAGTAAGGCAATTGCGTCATATTGACGATTAGAACATAAGCTCTTTTTTCCAAGTGCGCATATGTTTCTTACCTAAGACACGCCTTCATGGCTGGCAGATCAAGATGATGCTGGGTGGAGTTACACCACATCTTTATTATGTAGCAGGGCCTTGTCTACCATAATTTTCATCATCGAGTATGCTAACCTGTACAGTAAAAATATAAATTTAATAACACAAACCAAAATGAACATTGATGTAATGCGGCATTATACTCACGTCAATGTTACAGCCGGTGGAAGCCCTTCAGGAACCGCGACAACTATAATCGTAACCTGAATAGTTCATCTATTAGTCTAGATAAGAAAATCAGAAGGATGCAAGAATCAGGGATAGATACATGATCACACGAACTTACAATAGCAGTAAAATATTTTATTACATTGTTAGTTGCTTCACTAACATTTGTCTTTCCACCAACAAATTAGACAGTTCCATCAGGGTCTTTTGAATTACCAGTGAAGAATCTAAAGTTCTCCACAATAAAATTGCAATAATAAGACAATGGCTAACAAAATTACAATTAATAGCGGGTGTAACAGAATAAATTTTACCTAGCCAAAAGAACAGTCAGCACGAGTGATGCTACATAGACATCAACTAACTATCAATAGATTCCCAGTTTGAGTTAAAAGAACTCTAATACATGAACATACAAAAAATGATTAAGCTTTAATAGATCTTAGAATCGTACCTTTGGTGTATCATCATTAATTTTCGGCTTGTTTAATCAATAAATATCCCTAATACATGAACAACAACAAAATTGAACCCAATAATCAAAATTCGTAAATCAAAATTCATAAATAGATACAAAGTTAATCCTTAATTCTTAAAACATAAATAATGTAGTAACCTAATTTTATTTTGATATGCACTAAAAGTAAAAATAAAAATTAGTTGAAATTGAATTTGGTTGATTTGTGATGAAACAATAGATCAGAGAGACGTGAATCAGTCATTGATTTGATTGTGTTAATCGAATTTGGTGTTTTTATGATGAATCAGTCATTGAAAAGTTTGGCATGATTTTAGGTTTGAGAATTAGGGATTTTGGATTTGGGAATGCCGCGTGAATTGGTGATTTTGGAGAAAAGTTAGGGTTATTGTTTTGGGAAGTTTTACAGAATTCAAACTGCTAATTATGATAGAAGAAAAAAAATTAAAGCATGACATTTTAGTTTTTGAAATGTCTAACACAAAAACAGGCGTGGTACAATGGTAGAAGCCTTTCTTCTTGCACTAAAACATTAGGGTTTGAATCCCACCAGGGCTGAGTTTTTGGCAAAACTCATGAGTTGTGGATGAAAATGCCCTTTGACGTGACATTCTTGTTATCAAAATAGTGCCATGTCATAGTTATCATGTCTAGTCACATATTCCAACTCATATCCTTGCTGCTATATATATATATATATATATATATACATATATATATATATATATACATATATATATATATTAAATAATATATATATGGGGCTAACTATGACTGGATTAATATGGTTTTTCCACCTCAACGATGACATGGCACACATAAGGGATTTTTTTATCATATTACGATATATGTTTAGATATATGAATCGTAGCCATATTAACAAAACCCTAAAAATACAGATACGCTTCTTCGGATGAATCAAACCAAAAAAACCCTAATCTAAAATCCCATTATTAATGAATCAAAAACCCTTACAGTACAAATTTATCTTTATTATTTAACGTAGGATTAATATATTTTTGGAAACAGACTTCTCAATTCTACCACATTTGCTGGATGGTTTGGGCGTGCTCTTTTTCATGTGAGTGGTATTTGTTAGTTAGCCTTTTGTTTTTATTCTTATGATCACATCTCATCATCAATAAAATTATGTGCTAACTAGATTTTTTTTGGTGATTACCTTTTTTTCTTCTGATGGCAGTTAAAATGCTTTGAGCCACAAAAGTATTCACATATTAGAGGACCAGGAGATGTTGGAAAGGTAATATTTTTGTCAATCATGGTTTTTGAATAGGGCTTTTTTTACTGTAATGATATGTTTCTGTGCGATATTATATTATTAAAGGAAATCAAGAATAATCTTCCAAAATTGACATGATAATGAGACATCAATGAACACCCTCCGTACAGGATGAACCTTCTTTCCTTAGACAAATCATGCACACATGATTACATTTGCACACAAGGTATTACTATTTTACAACTGAAAGTGTATGGTTTTCTGAAACTATCTGACGATATTAAAATTATCAATCATGCTAGGAAGGTAACTTATGGTTTGATTATTATTATTAGTGTTTCATCTGTAACCACGTCTTGATATCCAAATCAATCATGCAAAGATTGAATAAAAATTCAACGAATTTGAATAAGAATATTTTGGTCATCGAGTGTAACCGGAATCCAGTTATCGTTATTCAATTGTATTTTCATAAAAAATTGATTTTAGTTTGATTGTAAATAAGGTTATCAGGAGATATATTAGAGTTATTCAGTGTCTTACACATAGTGTATTTAACAGATGGGTTAACAGTATTCTTGATGCTTTACGTATCGATAGTAAATTTTTGAAGGTCTGATTCTTATGTTCAAGGTAACATGCTATTAGAGTTGTACATATCTTTAACCATTTATTATTGAAATTGTAAGAGCTGATGCACATAGTATACAACTAGAAGGGTTTGCGACATCATTCGAGCAGGTATCTTTTATCCTTTTCCCATATGCCATGTTTATAAAATGACAATGTTAGTGTAGATAATGGCTCATGTGTCGTCTCGCATTTGAATTGTACGTGGAGTTCTATAGATCTCAGTTAATTTCCTTAATAACACTTTGAAAGAATGTTTATGGTTGTAACAGTTAAGGTAGATTTATTTCTCGAGGTACTTTTTTGTATATGTATTTGCTTTTAAATATAATGTGAACGGGAATGTTACAGGTGACAAACAAAGAATAACTTCAAAGACGTCAATTATGAAAATTACATATGAAGTATGCATTACTTCTATTTACTAGAATGTTGATTTACTTAAATCAGCAAACATTATGTTTGATTATGGTTACCTGTAGGAAAAAATGAAAAGGAGGCTAAATGCGAGAATAGATTATGCAAAGTTTCTTGAGGATACACTTAAAGAGATGGCGAAAGAGGTGCAAAGTAGGACGAGTGGAGAACCACAAGATCTCGATGAATTTTTGGGCAAGGTAAGGATTACTAATAGTACTTCAACTACCCTACTTTTAGTTTACTTTTGAGATATCTAACATTTACAATTTAATATACAGGTCAGAACTGGTGGTTCTGTTGCGAATGATGAAATTTTAGGATTTGCAAAGCTGTTTAAATATTGTAACTCATTAGCTTTTCTTGTGAAGTGTAGTCTTAATAACAAGCAAAACACGACACTAATATATATTCTCCCAACGGTTGAGGCATCTAGAAAAGAGGGCCCGACACCATCTTCTCACTGGGGACTTGTCATTGAATGTCTAAGTGACATGCTCGCTATCTTGAAGGACTGCCATGTATGTTAACAGTATTCTTTCCTAACCAAAATGTCCCATTTGCATGCTCGCCCTATCAAATTTAACGATTTATTCATAATCATTTCAGGTGCCACCCGTTGTTATTCAAAAGATCTTCATTGAAGCTTACTCTTACATTAATCTACAACTTTTCAACATGTTGACCATCACTTATATTATTATGAACGGAAAATTTTTCATATCAAATTACTATATCATCTCCTTTTATGTGACATGCATATTTTTTTTACACAAAGAGTGTTGCATGTACAAAGTTATGGAATATGTAAAAGGAGGATTAACCGAGTTAGAACATTGGTGTAGTCGTGCCATAAAGGAGGTAATCAATACTTCATACACGTAAACACCTCTATATTAATTCGCTTAATTTTCAAAACCAAGTTAGCGTAGTAGGTCTAACAATATGATAAACACAGTATGTAGGATCACCAATAGATGAACTTCAACACACAAGGCATTGAGCTATCAAATGATCACCATACACATATAAACGTATATGCGCAGTTGATCTAGCTGTTCAAATGTTATATTAAATTGTTTTCTATTCACATTATTATATATTATATAAACGTTACATCTTCTGCATGTTCGATATAAAATAGGCATATTTTGCATTTTATTAATCTAATTATTCTATTTATTTCAGGAGCAGGGGCACATGGATGTCATGTGTATTTGGGCTGAAAAAGTATTGAACAAATGCTTTTCAATTATAGAAAGAAGTGGAGATGTGGTGAAAAATAGTGAAGGAAAGCCACCTTTTATTCTCGCGAAGAGAGATTTCGACAATGCTTATAAAGATCTTGAAACTTTGAGGTACTTTACTTCCTGAGTTTATCAAACCATATGTATCAATTGGCATACAACCAAAAAATAAACCATTTTATATTTTAACAACTGAGTTTTTCTTCTATCTTTTTATTTGACCATGATGAATTTATGTAGAGGTAAGTCCAGATATATCAATTGCTGAGTTTATCCAATTCTTAGAATGATTACAAAACATAAAGAGGTAAGTCCAGATTTACATCTTCTGCATGTTCGATATAAAATAGGCATATTTTACATTTTATTAGTCTAATTTTTCTATATATTTCAAGAGCACAGGGCACGTGGACGTCATGCATATTTGGGCTAAAAAAATATTGATCATATGCTTTCGATTATAGAAAGAAGCGGAGATGTGGTGATAAATAGTGAAGGAAAGCCACCTTTTATTCTCACGAATAGAGATTTTGACAATGCTTATAAAGATCTCGAAACTTTGAGGTACTTTACTTGCTGAGTTTATCAAACCATAGATATCAACTGGCATAAAACCCAAAAAGTATCTGTTTTAATTTATGTTTAACAGCTGAGTTTTTCTACTATCTTTTTATTTGATCAATATGAATTTAGGTAGAGGTAATTCCAGATATATCAATTATTAAGTTTATCCAATTCTTATAATGATTGCAAAACGTATAGAGGTAAGTCCAGAACTCATATGACTATGGTGTCTACTATTCACACATGTTCTTGATGTTTTAGGGCAACACCAACGAAAAAAAGAGGAGTTTATACAAAATAAGAAGAAACTAAGTAGTTATATGGCAAAGAAAAAAGTACGCAATTCAACCTTGATGTCAACAAAATACTCTTAACATGTCTTACTGAGATTTTGTACGGTTGTAAAGTATTTTTTAACAAATTTATGTCATCCAGTTTTATCTAGGACAAAGTATGGCTTGACGCAAATGCGTGGAAAGTTTTGGCATGGTGCGGCATATGCCAGTGCAAGAATCTCCTGCAAACGCAACCGTGAAGGATGTTCTTGATAGAGTCGGTGAGGGAAGCTATAGTTGGAGTCCATACGGATTTTCAGTGAAGCAAGAGTTGATAGCCAAGCTGAACCATGAGGTAGTGAGTGATCCTATTGACAAGCTGGGCATGGGGGATGTATTGGAACTAACTCCAAAGATACCTGACAAGTCATTAATAGAAAAAAAGAGAAGAAATTCAACATATGTATGTACGAGAGTGGGCTTTCTAACAAAAGCACAGGCTGAGCTAGCGGTAACAGGGTTGGTTTTGGAGGAGATGATCTTCGTACAATTTAAACCACGAAGATGTCTGTTATACCCAGTTAGGAAGATGATACAGTTACATTTTTCAGTCGTTGTACAAAGTAGAACGTTGTAAAGAAACTCATGTTTTTAAAAATAACAACAAATAATGTAAAACCAAACAATTTAAAAAAAAATGCAACACTTCGTCTTAAAGATCGGACACACACAACCTCAAAGTAACAAAAAAACAAAAAAAAAATCGCAACAAACCCGCCCATCGGGCGGGTTACATTATATATTTTATATTTATTTATATATATATTGTATAATTATTTATATATATATATATAACAAGAGTCATTTGACTATTTTATTCCACGTCATAATGCCATGTCATCAAGTTTTTTTTAATCCACCATGTTGTCATTTGTTAATATGTAAATCCGGTTTATTAAAAAACAACCCATTTGAAGAATCGAACGTGTGACATGGTTTGTTTGTGATATTAACACAAACTACATAACCACTAGAGTAACATAGTTTTTTGAGTTATATCTTCCAATTTATAATTTATAAGTTCATGTAAAAACAATGTAATTGTAATCTGTTTTTTCACATTTGGTATTAAAATTTGGTATATAATATAAATATAGTTTTAAGATAAGTTTGGAATTTATTTCATTAGATATCAACCCCTAAAAACAAACTACATTTTTAGATAATTTAAGAATTTTTGTGATATTAACAAACTGCCCATATATTAACAAACACATTATCGGTATGCTGTTTTCAATGATGACGACCCCTTGCCGAGCTCAAAGGTTTTGAGATAAAGAGGAAGGGTGAACTAAAGCTCATCAAAGTTTTCTAGGTACGAGTTTTATTAAATAAACTTGATTGCCTTGATGGTTATTAACTGGTTTTATACTATATAAGTTATTTCATTATTCTTTTTTGGCCGAGCTCTTTGACAAGTTTCTTCATGGGTCTACCTTAGAGGAATGCTATTATGTAGTTGCTTCTATTTCAAACCATTGGCTTGATCTTCTTGATGTATGTAAATCAATTTTGAAACATTTACAATGTTTTGTTATTATAAATTTTTTGCCATCATGAATGAAAAAATAGAATATATACCACTGATTAGTAACTTTTTCAGAATCAAGGAAAGGATATTGCAGACAGTGAGTTGCTTGATTACATCTCAGAATCGAGCACTATGAGCAAATCATTGGCATACTATGGTGAACAGAATTCATGTGCTGAAATCACAGCAAGACGTCTTGCTGATTTTCTTGGTGTTACAATGGTTAAAGATAAAGGGCTACGTTGCCAATATGTTGTTGCATGTGAACCACGTATAAGTGTCTCATTTGTCTAAACATGGTTTTTAGGTTATTAATGTGTACAATCCACTTGCATCATATTGAAAC
This sequence comes from Tanacetum coccineum, assembly GCA_026074375.1. Classification (NCBI taxonomy): domain Eukaryota; kingdom Viridiplantae; phylum Streptophyta; class Magnoliopsida; order Asterales; family Asteraceae; genus Tanacetum; species Tanacetum coccineum. Next base: position 24,813 of record BQNB010049427.1, read on the forward strand.
CAAATTACCCTAAATTGAACATTAATCTTAATGAGACCAGGGGAACCCAGTGAGTGAATGGGTTGTTCCTGTTGCAATATTTGAAACTGATGCAGGTAAAATTTATATACAGCTGTAATTAAAGTGAATGATAGCATTCTGTAAGGAACCTTTTGGTAGTCGAACCTAAATGATGAAACTTCAGTAGTTATTTATGAATTCATATTTTGTTTAATTTTACTAGATCAGTATGATATCTAAACAAATATTAGCTGTAATATCTACCTCAACATATAATTTAACGCTTTTTATTTAATATCTGGTGACCGTCTTTGATCTGTGCATTTTAAATGAAATTGGTACGATGCAGGATCCTGTCAATGAAATCGCTGACACAAGACTTGCCTAGTTTGTGATTGGCGAAGCACATAGTGAAGATGGAAATTAGACTACTCCCACTGATAATTTTCACGTAAAACAATAATGTGACTACAATGGGACTGTAATTTGGAAGAAATTGATTTAAATGCACCCAATTTACTTCTGTTCAAGTATGGTTATGAACGTTATACGAGTAGAGGCCTCTTTGCTATGTCAAGGATACATTCATCTCTCATGAAAGAATGTATGAAATGTAAAATCATTGATACAAGACTTGCCCAGTTTGTGATTGGTGAAGCACGTAGTGAAGATGGAAATTAGACTACTCCCACTGATAATTTTCAGGCAAAACAATAATGTGAGTACAATGGGATTGTAATTTGGAAGAAATTGATTTAAATGCACCCAATTTACTTATGTTCAATTATGGTTATGAACGTTATACGAGTAGAGGCCTCTTTGCTATGTCAAGGATACATTCATCTCTCGTGAAAGAATGTTTGAAATGTTACACAGACAAGGATTTTGACATTCTTTGGTTCCAGATTCTTTTTTTTTTGAGTTTTACTTTAGACTTGAGCTCATTGTTGAAAGCGCTACCTCTTGATGAATTCACAAGCAAAATAACCTTTATAAAGGAAGAAGGTATACTATTTACCATTTTATTATATCAAATAAAACCATTTACATGTGTATAACGCATTCTTTCTTCATTCGCAGTTGTCCAATAAGCAGAATGATAATGGAGTATGGAAATCGTGACATTTCGTGATCAGTTGGATTGAGGAATGTATCTGTCATGACGTAAGTAAAAAAATGACCAATAGTGATTAGTGAATCGCTTTCCAATGACCCTATTATGATTACCTGCTATTTAGAATTAGATGTTGTGTTTTAGTGTTTCGGAGGAGCCAACTGCAACATTTATTAAAATCTGATATAGTGATTAGTGAATCGCTTTCCAGTGACCCTATTACCATTACCTGTTATTTGATGTTTACATTTGTCCGTTTGTTAGTTGTATTCTCTCGCTTGGATAATGTATATATGTGTGATATCTGTCAACTAACCTCCTGAAATTTGTGTCAAAACCAGCTCAGGTACCTTGTACTCGAATCTTCAAAACTGGCCAAGAGGGTCAAGGAACTGCTCATGTGTTTCGGGTTTGACTGATTCGACGAAGATAAGAAATGTGGCCTCGACCACGGTGCTTTGGGTCCTACTAATGCTCATGTATCCAGAAGCTGATATTCTGATGTGTCAATTATCGGTCCAAACAAACAATGACGCCACTTACCATTACAATATAGGTAAAGCATTACATCCCTCAAAGACGAAGGTTCTCATTGTTGGTTCAGGAGGCACCACCCACAACCTCTTAATAATGTGAAACACCACTTCATTGCAACTATGGGCCAATTTGATGCATGGCTAAAAAAACATTAATTGATGGAATGTATCAAGATGTAAATGACTATAAGGAGAAGGCTCCACATGCAACCGTGGTTCATCCATGGCCTGATCATTTGTATCCATTACATGTTGCGATGGGTGCATCGAGCACAAATTCAAAAACCAAACTTATCCATAAAATTTGGGGTTTATTTTTTCTTTCGTATGCATCTTGTAAGTTATTGTTCCAGCTTAACTCGTGTATGTTATTATTATTTTGTTGTTGATCTAGGTAGTTTTAGAATCACTGGTATGTGCGTAATTACACATACCTTTTACCTATGAAAACAAGCCTAAATGACCAAAAACGGACATAAAATTGCCCAATATATGTTTGTTTTACTTTGTGTACTGTGCAGGTATTAGATATTCACTAAAGGACAAAAACGAAGCTAAACCGGACAAAACTGAGCACGGAATGGAAAAGTTTTAAAAAGTCAAAGTCAAAGTCAACCAAAAAAGTTAACAAGTCAAAGACGAAGCCAAAACCGAAAAAAATCTTAAATGGGCCAACCCGTACCCATTTAATGGGTCGGGTCAGCCCATTAAGACATCATTTATAAGACTTATAAGTTTCGAGCCTTAAAACCCTTTAAAAACCCAAAACCATTACCCGGCCCAAAACGATAAGCCCAATCCATAAACCAATAACCCACTTAACCCCCGTTAGCTCATAACATCAATCGAGCCCTTACATCATTAGTCCTCAAGGACTAACAGTGTCAGTCCAAAAGGACTAACGGTGCAAACACTTATCAAATTCAGGGCAAACGATCGTTACCTGTATCCTAATTAGATTTTCCTGCCAGGTCACTATTCATCCATCCTCTCTACCTCGACTTCTGCTCCCACAAATAAAACCATCCCTTTCCAACTTAACCCCACACCATAAACTGCCATTCCACCTTGGCAATCCCCTCATTTTTGATTTGTGGATGGGACAAAGACAAGAAATAGAGGGCTGAGATGATAGGACTTGATGAGCAAGAAAAATGAAGGGCTAGATATTGATTTTCGACTTACCTCACACAAGAAACACACCTCTTAAGTTCACTCACAGAAGTAACACATGTGAAGACCCCAAGACTTAGTTTTTTTTATATAAATAGGACCTTGTAAGCCTTTCATGGCATCTAGCTTTTAAGTTTTTTTAGTTTTCACCTTATATTAGTTTAATGTAGTTTAAATTTCAAAGTATTGTACTATTTTTAAGCTTAATGAAAAGTTTGATGTTTTTAAAGTTAAATTCTGTTTTTCAAGATTAATGCATTTTATGTTATAAAACTGTTTTTGTAAGATCTCTTAAACTAATTTACTTGTTACTTAAGCTGTCCAACTTAAGCTATATAAACTTTTCCATAGTTTATATAGCCTAAGTCCTTTTTACCTCAAAAATCACTAAAAAGCTATTTGGAAGATAAGCCAGAAAATGAAGGGCTTATAGGGGTTTTACTAGCTTGTTTTACATAAGTTAGAGCTTGTAGAAAAGCTCTTTTGAGCATTGTTTAGCCCTGTTTTGAGCAAGGGATTTGTAAGTCCTCGTTTTCCATTTTCTAGCTTATTTACTGTTCATCTGCTTATTACTGCTTTTTCCTGCTTATTGTTGCTTATTATTCATGATTAATGCTTATTTATGCTTCCTTGATGTTTAAATTTCATTTGTTCAAGTTTTTAGTTAATACTGCTAGTTTACCATTTAGTACTGCTTACCTTATTTGCTTATTTCTGTGTTTTAATTGCTTAGTTGTTCTTATTTAGCCCTATGCTTAATCTGTTTTGAGTTTTTACAAGTTTTCTAAGTCTTTTTCAAGCTTAAAATCAATTGTGCAAACTTAAAGGAGTGTTTGGGTTAAGGCTTTAAAATGGGTCAAAATGAGTTAAAATTGTTTTGGGTCATTAAGCCAATTTTGAACAGCTTTAATTAAGCCTTTTAATATGTTTTTACAAGTTTTTAAAGTTTAATATCAAGTTTTAAGGTGTTTTATACATGTTCATTAAATCTGTGGTTTTCAAAGTTTCTCAAACTGCTTATTTTCAATTCTTGTTTTTAAGGTTTTGTTTATGTTTCTTTTAAGTGTTTAAATGCAGTAGGAAAGATTGGGTTAAGTGTGCATTTGCCATTTTGGTTTTGTTTCAAATCTGTCATAGTTTAGTTTTCATTTTCAAAAAGGGTGAAAGCCACTTTCCAATCCAAATTTTAGATAAGTTAATGTTAGATTTAGGTTTTGAATTTGTTAGCACAAGCTACTTGTAGTATAAGCTCAATCTTTTTGAGCTTATTTTGGATTTTAGCCTTCATTTACATAGCTTAATATAGGCTGCAAAAAGCCCTTTTGTCTTTTAGAAAAACAAAAAAAAACTCAGCATGCACTGAGTTAAATACCCCTTTTTCATTTGTCATTTTCTAGCTTATCAGTTTTTCAAAATGTTTAATGTTTGCTTTTTCTTATAGCTTATAGTCCCATCTTTATCTGTTTTTAGCTTTTAGACCCATAAGGATAGCTTATGGGTCTTAAAAATTAGCTTAAAGTTGCCTCATTAGGCTGTTTGGTTAACCACTTTATGCAAACTGCTTATCTGCTTTTTAATTGCTTTACAGCTTATTTTCTTTGCTTATTTTAGTTCCTTAGTGCTTATTAGGTTTAGATTTATGGTTGTTTTGCTTATTTGCTTTTTCCTTATGCTTATTAATGCCTAAATAAGCCCAACAGTTTAAGCCATTAGTTACTTAGTCTTAAAAGCAAACTGTCAGCTTATTTTTGCTAATTCCCAGCTTATTTCCAAGTTTTGTAAAAAGCTTCTTTTTTAAAGTTTGTTGTTTTTGCTTATTTTACAAGTTTTTAAAAAAGAAAATAAAAAATGTTTTTAAAAAAAAGAGGTCACAAGGGTCGAACCTATGACCTCCCCTTTGCAAAGCCAAGCATTTAACACACACACTCTAACCATCAGCACCAGTAGGGCTATCTGTTAGCCATTCACCTTATTTAATCTTTATACCCTTTTTAGCTTTTTAGTATTCAGCCCCCTTTTGCTTATTTCCAGCTTATTGGCTTGCCCATTATATTTTTCCTAGATTAAGCATTCTTCAAAGTACTTTTAATAAAAAATTTCAGAATTTTCCCATTTAGTTTAGTATTTTTAATTATATTTTCTTATTAAAACTGTTTTTAATTCATGTTAAATAAAATAAAAATAAAAAAAATATAATTCTTTTTTTTTTAAATTTTCTTTTATCATTTAGGATTGTTAAAAATTAAAGTTGCATTTGTAGGGTTAAAATTGTAGGATTTAGTTTATTAAAGAACGAGATTTGTATCTCGTTAACTTTTTTCGTGTTTAGGTTTTAGCCTTATTTGCTTTCGTTTTTAGCGTGCCTTTACTTGTTTGTGCATTTTATTTGTAGAAATAGAAAACCAAATCAAATTTGTGATTATTCAAGCATTGTTCCACAAACGTTACCTCGATTTTCCATTCACGCCTCGTCGGGAAACGACCCAGGAAGGTTTTTATGGGTTTTACTTTGGGTAAAAGTAATTATCCTTTTAAAAGCCTTACGGAATACTTCTCTACTTATTATTGATATTTGTGATTTATATATATATATATATATATATATATATATAGAAAGCTAGCAATCAATTTTTGGCGCCGCTGCCGGGGAGGTATGTTACGCTTATCGTGTTTCGTTTGAAGATTAGTGTTTGAAGACCCTTCCCTGTGAAGTTATCATTTTCATTTGTGAATATTTTCAAGTAATCAACCCTACCAAAAAGAAATTGAAAAAACAATAAAATCAGCCGTTGTGTCACTTGTGATTTCGGCTCACCTTTAGACTACAAACTATAAGAGAGGTATAAGGAGGGTCGATCCTACAAACTTCAACCCGAAAGGAGAAGGTTTTTAATAGCTTCGCGCTTACCCGCTCCTCCGCTTCTTTGTGCGTTTTCTAGAGAGCTACCGTACACTTGTTCGATTATCGGTTACCACAAATATTTTTCTTTCTTATGTATTTTGCTATAATCTTCTCTATCCTCTTATTCGTTTAGTTCTTATCTTCGTTACCCTCTTATCCGTTTAATTCTTCGACATGTCTTCGTATAACCAACGTGAGTGTGTGGGGTGTGGACAACCATGTGATGGCTTTTATTGTTATCTATGCACGTGCCAACGGTGCGGTTGTCATTTTATTGATGAAATTTGTCCAAATTGTACTTATGGAGATGGAAATCCAATCGATTTTTCAGCTCCGTACTCTTTTAACGAACCTCCAAGTTTCTCTTACCACCCCACACACTATCAACCAATCTTTTGTGAATTTTGCGGGAACGATGCTCGTTATGGTCACTATTGTACACCGTAAGTTCCGATTATCTCTAATCTGAAACCATGCTACAATCAAGACTATGATGAGTTCCCACAAACTTTACAAAGTTTTCAACAACAAATTCTTTGTTGTGAAAATTGTGGGGGTTCTCATGCGACTTTTGAATGTCAATCGATGAATCAAAATTTTCACGATTCCAATTCTTCCGGTTTTGACCAATTTTAACCTCCGCAATTTCCCGTCATTCATCAACCTCCTCAAGAAATGAGAATGGAAGCTTTGCAAGCCCGAGAAGACCTAATGGAATCTATACAAACCTTTTAGAGTTTAATCTTAAAAACTATATTTTAGGGAAACACCGAACGTTTTAATGCAAGCTTGGGACAAATTTTTTGAAGTTAAGCATGCTCAATCCGAGGAGGTACAATAATTGCTTAACAAACTTCTTAAAGATTTGCAAAGTATAAACGAGGAGTTGGCAGAATTAATTAATAATCCAAGTTGGAATTAGCCTACCTCAATCTTATGATGAAGAACGACGATGAGTAATTTCTTTTGCAACACAATAATATCTCTTGACATGTTTTCTACTGCAATCACACCCGTCTTACCGACTGAGGAACCCGATAACTCTCTAAGTATGAGGGACGAGCATCTTAGCACGTATTCTGAAAACGGAATCGAACGAATTAATAAAGTCTAGTAATGAGAACCTTGTCCCAATCCCAAGTGAGTCCGAGGATTTTTCCGATATCGAAAGTGAGTGTGATGTGCCCGATTGTGATGATTCTCAAATGACAAATTTTTCAACATTTTACTAATTCCTCTTTTTTGACGAGTTCTACCTCTATTGATGAGAGTCAATCATGAGGAGTGTTAATCACGAAATAATTTTTAAAACTTATTCAAACCCTCTTTGATCTTGACTAGGAACCATATTCAATGTAGTTTAAACCGATTCATAATGAAGACCTTGATTCAACTCCAAAAAATGATCGTTTGATACCGAGTCTTATCTTCTGTACATCAAACTCAATCCGTGATACTTTGATGGCTTCCGCTCCTAAGATTTGATTCACTCTTCGTATGATTTTTTCGCCGGTGAACACAGGAACAATTCCCTCCAAGAATTGATATCGAGAGCACGAGGAAGAATTATCTTTTGGAGAGGGTTGCAATCCGATAATTTATCACCCGTCCGCCAGAAGATTTTCATGCTAATCCAAATACGATCATCGAGTCTCTTCCCACATTTCCTATCCCCGTTGAGGATATTGACTCTCTTAGGGAAGAGATCGATATATTTCCCAGTCTGGATGACTCAATACCACCGGGTATTAAGAGTGATGATTACGACTCAGAAGGTGACGATAATTCTACCTCCCTTCCCGAGTTTGAATCATTTCATGTTGATTATCCCGATTCGGGAGATTCAACCATTGATGTGGTGGAAGATATCCCCGTTGATGTGCCTAATATTTTGCCTGGATTTCGACTTCATTCCTTCTCATAATGATCTCGGATCTGATCTTGATGTTTCTTCTCCTTCCGGAGATAGAAACAGGATTTACGATCCGGGGATATGCATTGAAGTCGAATCCACAAGATTTGTTGCTCCTTTCCCCTCGTGATTGATACTTTACTTCCATTTTCATCCAAAAATAAAGACAAAGTTTTCAATCACGGTGTTCTTGCTTCAAAGGAGAAATCTCCTCCTTCTTCATCACATCGGGGCTTTAAAGCTTCCAAGCTTTTTCATCATAAAAGCCCGATGTTGATCTATGGAGAGGACATTCCTATCTTGGATGTCCCGTTTCTCCATTTCTATCCTCCTTGACCTGCTCAAGTATGGGGGATCGAGTCAGGCTCAAGACTCGGTTAACAAAAATAAGTGCTTTGTGGGTGGCAACCCATGTTTATCCTTATCGTTTTATTAATGAATAAGTGTGTTGTGAGGAGGCTCGCCTCCACCTTTCTTATGTTTTGTGGTTTTTTGTTGTATGTCCAGGATTGCCCCGGATTATGAAGCCTCTCGTGCTCGTGGTTTTGTCCTTAGTTCACTCGAGCTTCAATCCTTTGCATAATTATGGGAATCCAATATCTAATCTTATCGACTAACGTTTATCTTTATGCATACTTAATAAACGGCTTTAGATTTACGTAGAGACCCTTCTTAAAACATTGAGGACAATGTTCAATTCTAGTATGAGGGGATCTTTTTATTTGATTGTGCCTGCATCCGTTGTTTTCACGTAATCCTGTTTTTACAACAAAAATACCAAAAAAATGAAAAAATAATAATATTTTCAAAAATAAAATAAGTGTTTTGTCACAATTTTGACTTTCCTGCTAGGTAGAATAAGAATAAATTTTGACTCGATCGAGCGTATTGAGAAAAATTTTCAAAAATAAAATAAGTGTTTTATCACAATGTTGATTTTCCTATTGGGTAGAATAAGAAAAAATTTTGACTCGATCGAGCATTTTGAGCTCTAGCTTGTCCCTTAACTTTTAGACTAAGCATTCGCGGATCTTTTTATTAAAGATTTTAAATTTGCGAAGAACGAGAAATGATATAGTTAATTATGAGTTAGATGCTAAACAAGGATTAGTTGGAAATCTTAAGAGCTCATAAGAGTAGTTTGTGGCTTTTCTCTCTCATAAGCCTCTAACCTGACTAATAATAAGTGCTATCTTCGAAAATTAAACTTATATCAACGATTTTTGAAGTATGGTCGATATCAATAATTTTAGTCTTAGTTCAAATTTATACTCAAATTTTCTAAAGAGGAATTTTCTCTATATCATGGTAATATAAAGTGTAAAAAAATGATGAAAAATAAGGTAATAATAATAATAAAATATGTGGGCTGATAAAAGTTTACTGCATCTTGCCGGCTCACAACCGATGTTGCAGCCTTCTAAAAGGTCGAGGATTTCCTTAGTTTAAAGGATGTGTAATTATATTAAGTGTAATAAATGTGATTTAATAAATATAAGGAAAATCTCTTTTTCTTAAATTTAAATATGCTTTTGAACTAAGACTATTTCGTTTTAAGTTGTGATTTTATGTATATACGGGAAATCCAAGGGTTTTGAAACCAAAGGTCCGTGAGTCCCGATACTAGTCTCTGTGAGGTGTCAAAAGCCTGGTCACTTAGCCGCAAGGTTGGGATGTGCCGAGACGAAAGTCGCTACATGGGATGATCTCGCCTTCAAACTCATTACTTTTGGGTGGAACGTGAAGCATAGAAATTTTGCAAAACGTTTGATCTATGGTTGAAATTCGAAATAAGCACATTCACCTAAGATATAATAATTGTCGGGAGCGAAAAGTTTCACAAGGTACAAGTATGAGTAGTGTTAGCATCTTAACTTATATTTAACGGTGATTTCGTTTTTAAGCTTGGTTTGGGACAAGTGAAAAGTCGGGGACGATGAATTTATCCTTTTGGGCATTTTAGGATTAAAGTGCTTCTTATTCCGTGACCCTAAAAGTTATGAAAATAACGAAAGTCCAAACATGTTAGTTAGTTGCTTAAAAAGAAAAGTACAAAAAAATGATGAGAAAAAGGAAAAATACAAAATATGTGTGGTAATAAGTATAAATAGTTAAAAATGGTCAAAACGGGGCTTTTCAAAGCTATTAATTCTTTAATTCCCCTGGTGAACTTAGTACTTTTTTGAGGTAATTAGCGAAGGGGATTTGAGGATTCTCTTGGTTTTCTAAAGTGTTTACTTATGGCACTGCGTGAGGACACATCAATATCTTAGTATGGGGGATTTTGGTATGTGTTTAAATACACATACTTTTTACCTAATAAAACGACCCCAAATGACCAAAAACGAATATAAAATGCCAAATATATGCTTGTTTTGTGTTATTTACTGTGCAGGTATCGAATATTAACATAAGGACAAAAACGAAGCCAAAACGACAAAACCGAGCACGAGAATAGAAAGAGCGTGAAAAATTCAAGTCAAAGTCAAAGTCAACCAAAAAAAAAAGTCAACCAAGTCAAAGTCAAAAGTCAAAGACGAAGCCGATATCGAATAAATGTTGAATGGGCCAACCCGCACCCATCTAACGAGTCGGGTCAGCCCATTAAACTTATATCATAAGCTCTTACAAGCCTTAATGTTTAAAAAAAGTCCAAATCCATAAAAGGCCCAATTTCCCCTTTAAATTAAATCCTGGCCCAAACAGTTTTGAACTTGGCCTAATCCCACTTAATGATGGTTAGATTACCCCCTTTACCTTTACACAGTTATTCCTCAAGGACTAACATTGTTAGTCCTTAAGGACTAACTTAGTTAACCTTTCACCCCTTAACCTCCAAAACCCTTTACACTCGTGGTCCTTCTCCCCTTTATACACCACTAACCCCGTTAACCTTTAACTCTGTTATCTCCCAAATCCCCTTTCCCGCCTTACCCCTGCACCACGATAAACAACACTTACACCCCTCTCAAACCCCACCCCCATCTAGAAAACAAGCCACCTAGGCAATCCCATGGGGTTTTATTGGACGAAGTTGATTAAGGGCTTAGATTAGTTCCAAAGAAGCACAAAAAGGTTTCAAAGGATAGGATTTTATGGCTTAGAGAGCACGTTCGACCCTCTCATTCTCCTCACACAAGAAGCACACTCCAAAGGACTCAAGACTTCTCATTCGGCTATAAATGGGACAAAATGTAGACAGTTAGATCAAGTAGTTTAGGAGTAGTATAATATTTACTTTTTTAAAAATGTCAAATTAAATTCTGTATTTCACTTTTATAGCCTTGTAACCATTTTAAGTTTTTAATGAAATTCAGTTTATAAGCTTCATTCAATTCTGTTTTACCTTTGATGCAATTAAGCCTTAATTCTGTTTACAAGCTTTTCATAAGTTCTTACATAATCTGTTTCATAAGTGTTAATGTTTCATTAAATCACTAATAAAATACCTCAGCTTACTTGTTGGATGATAAGCCTAAAATGGAAGGGCTTATGGATACTACTAGCTTGTCTTTGACAAGCTAGAGGTTAGTAGATAAGCTCTCTAAGAGCCCTTTTATCCATGTTTAAGCAAGGGGATTTGTAAGTTCCCATTTTCCATTTTTTTAGCTTATTTATTGTTCATCTGATTATTATTGCTTATTATTCATGTCTAATGCTTATTTATGCTTCCTTGATGTTTAAATTTCATTTGTTCAAGTTTTTAGTTAATACTGCTAGTTTAGCATTTAGTACTGCTTACTCTATTTGCTTATTTTGAGTGCTTATTACTATGTTCTTATTGCTTTTTATTGCTTAATATTCATTTTTGGATATCTGTTTTTAAAATTCTTAGCTTATTTCAGTTGAAATCATGTCTAAAATAGATTTTTATAAACTTAAAGGGGTGTTTGGGTTAAGAAGGAAAATGGGTCAAAAAGGGTGTAAAATTACTTTGGGTCATTTATCCAACTTTAACATGCCTTTTTAAGTTGTGATAATATGTTTTTATAAGCTTTTCAAGTCTTAAAGTAAGTTTTAAGGTTTTATTTACAAATTGTTTTAATCTGTGGCTTTCAAATTTTTTAAAACTGTCCCTAATTGATTTTTGTCAAAATGTTGTTTTGAGGTTCTGTTTATGTTTCATTTTGTGTTTAAATTCAGTGACATAAGAGTTGGTTAAGTTTACCTTTGTCTTTTAAAAGTTTGGTTAAAATCTGTCAAAGCATTTTTTTAGTTTTCAAAAAGTCAATTTTCAATCTTAATTTTAAGGTAGCTTTAGTCAGATTTAGGTTTTGAATTTGATAGCACAAGTAGTTTTTGCCACAAGCTTAATCTGTTTTAGCTTTTTATATATTTTGAAACTCTTTTCCTAGCTTAAATTAGGGTTGTAAAAAGCCATTTTGTCTTTTACAAAAACCTTGAAAAACTCAGCATGCACTGAGTGTAAATAGCCTTTTCAATTTCCTTTTTTCTAGCTTATTTGTTTTTCAAAATGTTTAAAGTTTGCTTTTTCTTATAGTTTAGAGTCCAAGCTTGATTTGTATATAAGCCATTAAGCCATAAGGATAGCTTATGGCTTTCAAAAATTGGCTTAAAAGTTGCTTATTAGCCTGTCTGTCTGTTTTTTTATGCATTATATCTTTACCTTTTCTGTGCCTTTCAGCTTATTTTCCTTGCTTATTTTTAATCATATTTGCTTATTAGGTTTAGGTGTGTATCTGTTTTAGCTTATTTAAGTTTTCTTTTGCTTATTATGTTCTAAATAAGCCCAACAGTTTATCTCTTGTCCCTTAGTCATAAAAAGCTTAAACTGTCATCATTCATTTGCTTATTCCTAGCTTATTCTCTAGTTTTATAAAAAGTTTCTTTTTTAAAGTTTGTCATTTTTGCTTATTTTATAAGTTTTTAAAAAAAGAAAAAAAAATGTTTAGTAAAAAAGAGAGGTCACAAGGGTCGAACCTGTGACCTCCCCCTTTACAAGCCAAGCAATTTAACACACACTCTCTAACCATCAGCACTAGTAGGGCTATCTGTTAGCCATTCACCTTATTTAATCTTTATACCCTTTTTAGCTTTTTAGTATTCAGCCCCTTTTTGCTTATTTCTAGCTTATTTCAATAAGCTGGCTTGCCCATTTTATTTTTCCTGGATTAAGCATTCTTCAAAGTACTTTTAAGAATTTTTTTAGAATTTTCCCATTTAGTTTAGTATTTTTAATTAATTTTTCTTATTAAAACTGTTTTTAATTCATATTAAATAAAATAAAAATCAAAAAAATATAATTCTTTTTTTTTAATTTTCTTTTATCATTTAGGATTGTTAAAAATTAAATTTGCATTTGTAGGGTTAAAATTGTAGCATTTAGTTTTTTAAAGAACAGGATTTGAATCCCGTTAACGTTTTTCGTGTTTAGGCTTTAATTGCTTATCGTTTTTAGTGTGCCTTTACTTGTTTTAGCATTTTAGTTATAGAAATAGATATCCAAACCCAATTTGTGATATTCAAGCATTGTTTAACAAACGTTACCCCGATTTTCAAATTCCCACCTCGTCGGGACACGACCCGAGAAAGTTTTTAGGGATTTTACTTTGGTCCAAAGTAATTTCCTTCTAAAAGTCTTACGGAATTCTTATCATTGATTTTTTGAGATAATTCTTATTGTTATATATTTATATTTAAATATATACTAAAAGGTGTGATTTTAAACGAATCACGGTTCTTCCATCTTGGCCAAAGAGCTTAGCCAAGGTTAAACAGGTCCATGAGCATCAGGCAAAGTCTTATTCCAATCACGATCGGGGGTAGGAGGTTTTGCTACTTTTTGAAACCAATCAGGAAGCTGAGAGGTCTCTTCATCAGGTTGATCTTCAGTAACTCCTGTTTTGAACTCCTGATGTGCGGGTTCTTCCAAATCTTTGGCAGTGTACATTGGTTCTTTTGCTTGAGCAGACTCACCAACAGACTTCTTTATCCTCATCATCTCGACGTCTTTTAAACGAGGCAGTATCTTCATACGTGTCAAGTATGATTTTTTCACTTTAGTAGGCGTCAACCAATGCTTTGTAGAGATTCTTCTGTTCATCAGATATGTGAATTGACTTATTACTTTCCATCTTATCTATGAGAATCTTCTTCAGCTCAAGTTCAAAAAGGTTGGCAGCTACAACATGGGATGTCTTAGATCCGTTGGATGAATGAGTCAGAACCTCTGCTTTGAGTTGTTCATTTATAGCCTTCTCAATTTTCGGCAAAATCTTGGAGACTTTTGCTTTAACTTGTTCTTTGACTTGATCCTTGATTATTTTCTTAATGTTGTCATCAAGTTTATTGATGAAGTCTGCATTTTCAGCTTGAGCTTCATCTCTGAGTCTGTCAGACTGTAACTGAACAGCTATTTTGACGGCGTCATGCATCTTGTTGGCAAGGTACGCATCAACAATGCCTAGTATTGAAGAAACTGCTACAGCAAATTGGTTCATTTGCTTGAATTCTGAGAAGTCAATTTCCAAAGTTTTTAGTCTATGGTCAAACCTAAATAAGGAACCAAAGTTAGGAAGATCTTGTAGGGAGGAACTTGGAACAGTTGTTGGTGTGGAAATTGGTGTTTGTTGCGGATGTAGAATGAGAGGAATGGGTGGTGGAGGAAGTGTTGTTGCAGACAAAAGAGGTATCTCAGCAATAGTAGTAACCGGAACATCTACCAGAGAAGTTGACTCAGTGTTAAGATTAAATATAGAGTTAATACCTGTATCTGGACTAGGGTTGAGCATGTTAGAAACGAAGCCAGATGACACAAAAGAACTCTGTTGTTAACCTTCAGGATTGACCGGAGTCATGATCATATGAGTATCTTCTATTACTTGAGTAGTTTAAGTGATAGTGCGTGGAGCATCTATCATTTCAGTATCTCTTCCTTCTAGATTGACGTTTACGTCCCTATATAATTCATTCGCTTCGTCCTCTTCATTTGTCTCTTCTTCATCCAATTCTTCTCCCTTAATATTCGCACCATGAGTGACTTCATCACTTTCTTCATAATGAGAAGGTGTTTCAACCCTCAGATCTGAACCGTCTTCTTGTATATCTTCTTCATCATGAGTGGAAAACTTGGGATGAAAAAAGTTATCGCCATCATTGTCTGTATCAGTTTGTTCATTATCATCATCTTGTCCATCGTATTCCTGACCATCATCATCTTGATTATCAGCATCATCATCATCATCATTGTCATCATTATCATCATCATTGTCTTGATCATCATCATTGTCATCATTATCATTTTCCTCGTCGTTGGACTTCCAAGAGATTTGCTCATCATTAGATTCATATGTTGGTACATCAGGAACCCCTGGTATACCACGAGTTCCTTCATCTGCACCTGAGCCGCTGGCATGAGAGCTGTAAGTTTGTATCAGACTTTTTTTTGTAGCCAGCTTTATTTATTCATCTTTTGTTAAATCAACATCAGACAACACTGTTAGACCTTTAGCTTTAGACGTCTTTGTAGGTTGTTTCTTCTTGGCAGGTTTAGCTGCCTCTGTTGAAGTCTTGAGTCTTTTGCCTTTAGCAGTTGGAGGAGTCTTTGTCTTGTCAGATCTAGCTTGCTTCTTCTTGACACTTGCTTTTGTTTTAGGAGGTTCAGCTCCTGAAGCAATGGCATAGTACTCTTTGTAGGATTTGGAATCTTTGATGGCTTCATTTGTCAATTCATCAGAAAAAATGGCACCATATAGCTGTGTATCCTCGTGCCTAGAGACAACCTTTATCGTGGTGAACATTGGTTCATCCCTGGAAAAGTGCCAATTTACCTTGTTTCTTCTTGGAATTGATGTTCCTTAGTCATGAAGAAGTTGAGGATGACCTTGGTGAAGCAAGGGTAGTACATCTCATTACTCCTTTTGACATTCTTGTTCTCTACTTGATAAACAAAGTCCTCCCACAAAAGGTAGGCATAGTCTACATTCTTCTTATGGTACATGCCCCAAAGGATTTGAGCTTGAGATAGTCGAAGACTGTCATATCTGGTACTTTTACCACTCAGTCATTTGTTGATGACTGCAGCAAATGATCTCCATGGTTGATGCAGCTTGTTGACATTGACATCGGTGATCACCTTTATCTCCTAAGTCGTATTTTAGTTAACCTTGATTTTACCTTGTTTTTAAGCCTATTTTTAACTCAATTAGATAACACAATTAACCAATTTTAATTAGCCTTCTAAGTTAAGTTTTAAATTACCTTCAAATTGAAATTTTGATCTTAAGTGTTGTTGGTCTAAATCTATTAGATTGGTTCCTTAAAGATTTCACTAGATAGGGTCCTGAATAAGAACAACTAGATCGGGTCTTTAAACAAATCTACTAGATCGGCTCCTTAATGAGAAAATTAGATCGGGTCCTTTAAGGAAAACGACTAGTTCGGGTCTCAAGGAAATTTACTAGATCGGCTCCTTAATGAGAAAATTAGATCGGGTCCTTTAAGGAAAACGACTAGTTCGGGTCTCAAGGAAATTTACTAGATCGGCTCCTTAATGAGAAAACTAGATCGGGTCTCAAGTGACTTGACTAGATCAGCTCCTTAATGAAAAAACTAGATCGGGTCTTTAAGAGAAAATGACTAGATCGGTCCTCAAGGAACTTGACTAGATCGGTTCCTAAAGAAGTTTGACTAGATCGGTTCCAAAAGGAGTTTTGACTAGATCGGTTCCAAATGGAATTGACTAGATCGGTTCCAAAAGGAGTTTTGACTAGATCGGTTCCAAATGGAATTTGCTAGATCGGTTTCTAAAGAAACTTTACTAGATTAGTCCTTTAAGTTAGATCGGTCCCCCCTTTTTAGATCGGTGATTTCATAGATTTTACAAGTAATTCACACGCATGATTTTTGGCACACGATTTAACAATCTTTATCATTGTATAGCTGTTTAGCAACATTTATAAGCACTTAACACATGAAATTATATCACACTTAACAACAAAAATGCATAAAAGTTCAAACCAGCAAGAACACCAACATATCATTAAGATTATACATGTATATGGCATGTTAAGACATTCATATACATTCAAGAGATTATAAGCTACATATCTCATACCTAACCCAGCAACTTTTAACACTCTAACATAAAACCCCCATATAGACGAACACAAAAACAATCATAAATCATCCATATGTTAATGACATACAAAACTGAATTACACGAGTGATTATTACACCTAAACAAGCAAAACCCCTTAATTAATTTAATCTTTTACAGACTTTTGATTTTGAGGAACCCTAAATCAATTTTTAGGGTTTTCTACTTCAAATCAATTGTTAAATCTTAATTCCTTTAAGATGTGAGATGTTTAGGATGTGATGAACACTTTTCTTTAATACCTTAATGCACGAGATCAACTAGAAATGGAAGATTGAAGGTGACGACTTGCGAATGGGTTTGAGAGTGGGAGCTAATTATTCTAAGTGTGAAACAGTGAATGAAACGGGGTGAAATGAGAGGGTATAGTGTAATTTTCAAAGTTTGACACATTTAGCCCCTGTAGTTTTATACTTGTATTCAAATTTGCTTACTTAAGTTTTATAAGGCATATACAAGTTAAACAAATAGTCC
>BQNB010049428.1:0-21058 GCA_026074375.1 Tanacetum coccineum
AAAGTTGTGTTGATTCCCAAGTCCCCTATATATTGTTATCACCCTCTTTAGAGTTTGATAACTCTGTCTATCTCTTTTTCTCTCTAAAATCGTTATATCTCTCTGTGTGTGTGTAATTGTTCGATTGAGATCATCTTGATCTTCTATTTACTCTCCCTGTAATCGTTTGGTTATTATCACTTTGATAATAATATGATCTTGTATCGATTATGTAATTGTTAGTTGGTAATCTATGCCGACTAATGCTTTCTTATATTGGATTATATTTGGTTTGGTTTGTTTAGTTATAGTTTTGATACCATCACACACAATAACTCCATAATATGTTGTTGGTCGATCAATACAACGAACTAAATAGAAACGATCGATATATGGTAATTGAGTAGGACAACTGTTGCTGCTAGGCTGCTACGTTTTAAGCAAGGACTCACAACTTGCGTTTTTAAAATTCAAGGTTCTAGCAACAATGTCACACACTAACAATTTAAAAAGGGCAATATGGTATTAACGGCACTGTCTCGTGACTTAACTTGTTGCTAACAGTGATTAGCAAAGATATTGGCCATATAGCAACCCCAATGACAAATTTTTTCTAGTAGGTAACTAGGGACCGATGTTTAGTTTAGTACTCTATTGTTGATCCAACTTTAATAAAACGAATTCCTTAAGCTTGTTTAAGGTTTAGTTATATTAGATAAATCTAACACAACTATAGTAGACGCTTTGTTTGAATGTATTAAAGATTATGTGGAATCTAATCTTTAATATTAAGAAGAATTATCAATGAAACAGTAATTCTATGAACATATAATTCAACAAACAAGCTCCAATATTATTAATGATAATAATACGAATACTCTTAAAGTATTAGGGTTACAAAGACCTTGAAGCTATGAATTTTACGTCTAGTTGTATATAAAACTCTATGCCCTAGGACCTCCTTTTATACACCAAGGAGTCCTAGTCGGCTTACAATACTTTCTTAAGTATCTAAAATCTTTTCTATAAACAACTAATACATATCATATAAGCAGTACTAACTAGCAGCATTAACTTGATATTCACAAGCAGTAGTAACTTCAAGCATATTTTTACTAGCAGCATTAACTTGAGCTGAGCAGTCTTAACTTTGTACTAGCAGTAGTAACTACTTAGCATATTTTCTTTAAAGTTCACCAGCAACACTAATATTCACTAGCAGTACTAACTGTGTACTAGCAGTAGTAAACACTTAGCATATTTTCTTTGAAGTCTCTAAGCAGTACTAACTTATTAACCTCAACAGCATTAACTTATCTCTGAGCAGTCTTAACCTTGAGCAGTACTAACAACAAACATGAGCAACAGTAATCCAAACAACATAAAGAAGACTTTTAATCCCAACATCCGTGATACTTAACTTTATCTCATAACTTATATGTTTCTATGGCTAATTATGCTGCTCTTTTCATCTCAAAATAATTGTTTACAAACAAAAAACACAAATTTAAAAAATGCTTATCATTACAACTTTTTTTCTTACTTTTACATAATAAAATTTTTACTTTTAGCTAATTAATTAAAAATTTCTTTAGTGTTTGTAAAATAACTGTGAGGGTAATATGATAAACTCGAACTGTATTCCCATTCTATATTTGAAAATGAATAATTAATTAAAACAAACCAAAATAAAAATAGACACAATTACGTATTACTACTCGATGCTAAATAGTTAGGTTTATTATGGTTCATATACAAAGCCCAAACAATAATGGCCCAAATAGCACATCTCTTATTAGAAGGCTATGTGTCATAACGCACGACTCAATGTCATGCCTAGCTGGCACGCGCGTTGTCGGCCTTATGACACCGGGTGATTGTGTCGTCGACCTGCGTTGGTTCCCGAGTTAACACACTAACTTGCGTGGAAACGCAAGAAACATTTTTTTGTTTTTTGGATTTATAATGAGTTATGTTTGTGTATACTGTGTGTGTGTTTTTATAGTGTGTGTAGGTGGGGAAAGTGTATGTCATGTATTATTGATAATCGAAACATTATATACAAGAGTTTGGATGATTCTAAATGTGGGTTTGAGCCTATTACAAATATATAATTATATTACGGGCTAACACTCCCCCACAGTTGGAGCGAAAGGACACCAGACGCTCAAACTAGAGCAAAATTCTTCAAATAAAGCTGACGACAATCCTTGGTGAAAATATCTGCAAACTGATAACGAGAAGGTACATGAAGCACTTGAACTTGACCCGTAGCAACCAAATCACGAACAAAAAGAATATCAATCTTAATGTGCTTTGTATGCTGATGTTGAACCAGATTGCAGGACAAATAAATGGCACTAACATTATCACAGTAAACAAGCATAGCGGAAGATAAAGGAGTGTGCAACTCACGCAGTAAATTGCGTTACCAACAAGTCTCAGCAACAGCATTGGCAACACCACGATACTTCGCCTCTACACTAGAACAAGAAAGCGTCGGCTGGCGGTTAGAGGACCAAGATAGTAAGTTGTTGCCAAGGAAACACAGTAACCTGAAGTCGAGCGACGAGTAGTAGGGAAACCAGCCCAATCCGTATCCGAATATGAAACCAAATATGTGGTAGAGGAAGAAAATAACTACAACCCATAATCTAAAGTACCACGAACATACCGCAAGATCCTCTTAAGAGCTGCAAAATGAGGCTCTCGTAGATCATGCATATAAAGACAGGCCTGCTAAACTATATAAGAGATATCAAGGCGAGTAAATGTAAGATATTGTAAAAAAACCAACAAGACTTTGATATAAAGTCGGATCAGATACCAGATCACCGTCATCCCCTAAGTTAGACTCAGTATTAACAGGAGTCCGACTAGGATTACAATTAACCATATGCGCCTTCTCCAAAATCTCAATAGCATATTTCTTCTGAGATAAAAACAACCCTGAAGAATCATGTATAACAGATATACCCAGAAAATAATTGAGCAGACCCAGATCTGTCATAGCAAACTCTTGATGTAAGGATCTAATAATATGCTGCAACAAAATCTCAAAAAAAGCTATGAGGACAATATCATCAACATATAATAACAAGTAAGTAATATCAGTCCCTTATTTATAGATAAATAAGGAGGAGTAACAGTGACTATAAGAAAATCCAACCCGAGTAATGTAAGATGCAAACTGCTAAAACCAAGCTCGAGGGCCTGTTTTAGCCCATAGAGAGACCGCTGTAATAAACACACATAATCAGGATGAACATAATCCCAAAATCCAGGAGGCTGATGCATATAAACTGTCTCAGAAAGATCACCATGCAAAAAAGCATTCTTGATATCGAGTCGATGAATCGGCCAATGTCGAGAAGCAGCTAAACTAAGAACAGTTCGAATAGTACCCGGTTTAACAACCGGACTGAAAGTCTCATCAACATCAACCCCTTCTAACTAAGTACTACCGTTCGCCACAAGACGAGCCTTGTAGCGACTAAGCGTGCCATCTGCCAGATACTTGTGGCGAAAAATCCACATACAACGCACAATAGTGGTATCCAGTAGTTTAGGTACTAAAACCCATTTTATTATTAATAAGCGCATGATATTCATCACGCATAGCATTTTGCCAGTTTGGATCACTAAACGCATCATGATAAGACTTTGGTAAGGGTGAAACCGAAGACACATGTAAATTGAGACGCTCAGTAGGACGATTAATCCTGACACGAAAACGTGTGACCATGGGATGAACCGACGAGAGGTTCGGGTTAACCGAAGAAGGTTGGACATTGGGTGATTGGTGTTAGGTCGAGGGTGTATGTTGGGCCGTGGGTGTATGTTGGGCCGAAGAAGGTGTGGATTGGTGTTGGGCCACGGGTGGAGGTTGGGTCGTGGTGTAAGTACGAGATTAGTAGTATTAGTTGGTGGAGTGGTAAGGGTATTATTTGGAACAGTGGGTTGAACGGATTAAAAAGGTGGGAAAAGAAGATCCAGTGAGTCATCTAAGAAATTATAGGTGGATGTCGATTTAGGTATGGTGGAGCCATATGGAAATACGGTTTCATCAAAAGTAACATGTCGTGAAATAATTATTTTGTTTGTGCTTAAATCAAGACAACGATACCCAAAATGATTAGAAGCTTGTCCCAAATAGATTGAAGGTGTGGTGCGTGGTTTAAGCTTGTGATTGGTGTGAAGCTGAGGGTAACATAAACACCCAAAGGTACGTAAAAGGATATAGTTAGGGTTTGTTCCAAACAAGCAGGTATAAGGTATTTCATTGTTAATGGCAGTGGATGATAAAAAGTTTAATAGGTGAGTGGCCACAATGAGGGCTTCTACCCAAAAAGTGGGTGGAATGTTGGCTTAAAAAAGTAAGGTTCGAATGAGGTTATTGATAGTATGAACCATGCGCTCAGACTTACCATTTTGTTGGGATATTTTTGGACATGAAAAACGAAACAGAATGCCATTGTCAGCAAAAAGTTTATGAAGGTTACGGTTGTCGAATTCACCACCATGATCACACTGAAATGAACGAATTTCACACTTGAACTAAGTACGAATGTAGGTACAAAACAATACGAACTTAGAGAAAACATCAGATTTATGAAGCAAAGGATAAACCCAAATGAACCGTAAATAGTGATCTAAAAACAAAACATAGTATTTAAACCCTGAAAGACTCAGTATGGGTGAAGTCCACACATCTGAGTGAATAATGTTAAAACAAGAAGTAACGATAGTATTAGAACTGACAAACGGAAGCCTCACGTGTTTGCCAAGCTGACAAGCATGGCAAAGAACGAGAGGTTTCTTGTTGTTACAAGAAATAACATGATTAGAAACAAGTCGACGTAACATGTCACGTCTTGGATGTCCAAGACGTTGGTGCCACGTATGTTGACTGACAAGGAAAGCATGAGGGATTAGAGAAGGAGCCGTGATTGGGTAGAAATCCCACGTGCTGTCACATTAGAGAAGCACCCAACGAGTCATGAAGTCTTTAACAGAAAACCCAAACGCATCAAATTCAACAGTATAATTATTGTCACGAACAAAATGACGAACATAAAATAAATTTTTGACAATTTGAGGAGTAATGAAAACGTTATTTAAATGAAGAGATCTAATTGGAGTTGGCAAAATACTATGGCCCGTATTGGTGACGGGAATAGAATGCCCGTCACCAACCAAGATAGACGAATACATACGAGTCTTGAAAATATCATTAAGATTAGTAACTTAACTATTAAGATAAGAACTCGCACCTGTGTCCATATTCCAGGCACCGGTAGCAGGATCGTGAAGAGTCCTGGCAGTAAAAGCATGTGGGAAAGTGGTCACCTGTCCCAAGGCAGTCGTGGGTCCCACCAACCTGAGTGTCACTGATGTGGGCCCAGATTGGGCCCGTTAAGCCATTTGTAGAACCTGATAAGCAAAAGTTTAGGCTTGGTGGGCTGGCGATGAAATCTGATAACCAAGAGAAGCTTGAGGCTGTTGGGCCTGGCTGGCATAGGAAGCTGGGCTAACCGGCTGGCCTACTAGATTTACATAAGCAACTGGGCCAGGTGTGTAGGTTGTAGGATAGCTAAAACCAGGTGGGGGCCCAATTGGTGCTGCTAGGCTGCAAGGTTGGGCCGTATGGTATGAAACGGGGGCAGGACTAGCAGAAAACACAGTAGGGTTATTTTGTGAATTAGGGGGTAACTTACTGGTACTCGAATGGTTGTCAATAGGTGTACCCTTTGTGTCAGACTAACCCAAGCATCCCAACAGCTTAAGCAATAATTCATCGGTATTAGAGCCCTATGTTTCGACACCATTGTTAGTATTATTTTTAACCATTAGAAGTAGGGTAGGGTTTGTTTTGTTTACTGATTGTAGGGTTTTCTAAATGTAAGGTATATGATTTTGTGAACCTACAGCACGAAACAAGAAAACAACTTAAGGATTTGTTAACCGAGGCACAAATCACCAAACCAAATATGGATTTGTTAACCAAAGAACAAATCACCAATGAAGAAAATTAACCAAAACAAAGACTTGAGGATCGGCATAAAGTAAACTAGGGTTTTGAAGGATCGTAAAAGGCTGATACCATGTAGGTGGGGAAAGTGTATGTCATGTATTATTGATAACTGAAACATTATATACAAGAGTTTGGATGATTCTAGATATAGGCTTGAGCCCATTACAGATATATAATTATATTACAGGCTAACAGTGTGTAGTGTGTGTGTGTTATAGTGTGTGTAGTGTGTGTGTGTTTGATATAGGGGATGAAGTGTGTGTGTTTGTGTATAATGTGTGTGTGTTTTTATATGGTCTTTTTTTGTTTTTTTGTTTTTTACCTTTTAGGTAGTTGGAAAATATAAAAAATAATGTTTTTATATTATTTTTTGTTTTTGTATTTTTAAATTGTATTTTAATTTAATAGATAAAAAATTACTTTGTTTAAATAAATGGAAAAGAAAAAAAAGATGGGTCCCAAAAGTGGTATTAATATAGTGTTATGATTGCAGGGTTTTTTTGGGTGTTAGTGTTATCGAGTTAAAGCTGATGTGGCGCTGATGTGGCGGTGTTATTGAGTTATGACAACTTAGCCTCTTATATAAGAGAACAAGCATGATAGCCCGCGCGTTCCGGCGCGGCTTATTTTTTTGCGAATCGATTACATATGAAGTGAAGCTTCATTCGAAATTTTTGGCCCTTTTTTTGGTTAACTTTATGTTGCATAAATTTGGTATGATAAGCCGCTTGTTTTGCTTAAATTTATATAATACTTGAACTGTTAATATAGTGTTATAATTGCAGGGTTTTTTTGGGTGTTAGTGTTATTGAGTTAAACCTTATGTGGCGGTGTTATTGAGTTATAACAACTTAGCCTCTTATATAAGAGAACAAGCATGATAGCCCGCGCGTTACGACGCGGCTTATTTTTGTACGAATCGATTACATATGAAGTGAAGCTTATTCGAAAATTTTGGCCCTTTTTTTGGTTAACTTTATGTTGCATAAATTTGGTATGATAAGCCGCTCGTTTTGCTTAAATTTATATAATACTTGAACTGTTAATAGAGAATTACTATCATTTTTTCCATTAAGTTTACTATTTTTCTCGAATGTATATTTGTTCATATGCATTTTTCAGATTTGTATAAAACTTGAACAGTTGAATAGAGAATTACTATCATTTTTTTTCATTCAGTTTATTATTTTTCTCGAATGTACATTTTTCACACGCATTTTTCAAACAATATATAAATGTAATTTTACATGTTTGTACAACTGAAATCTATTACCACGCGCGTTGCGGCGAGTTTATTTATCTTTGGTTGTCGAATATATATTTTGGTAGTTGTTTCGGCCCGCGCTTTGTGGCATAGCTATTTTTGTTTCTTTTTCGAAGATGCATTATCGTAATTGTGTAGCCAACAATTTTTTGTAAGAAGTAAAGTTTTATAGATTTGTCTACCACTAGCCTTTAGACTACCTACACTTCTACATATTTAGCTTTCATTAAACTTTAGGGTAGTTTTTAAAATTAATACATAAGTTAAGGGTATGTTTTGAAAACATATTTTTTATAAGTATATTAATCGTCGACATTTTTTACAAACATGTACACATCTCGAAAGCATCAATATTGGGCTCGTTGTTCGTAATTCAGAGGCGTGGTTGTTGGTATATTTTTTTATCAAAGAAGTTGACGGATATCTGTTAGATATTTGTAAAAGAGAGTTTTTTTTATATAAAATAGTCATAAATAGAAAAAAGTATAGGGATATTTATATAACTTAAACTTTTATAGAATTGCACGTCTTTGACCTCTGGCGTTTATTTTAAAGATATTAGTTAGTTTAGAGGTATGTTTTGAAAGTTTTTTTTAAATATATAGTAAAGGTCAATATTTTTTATAAAATTGTACGTATGTCAAAAGTATTTCAATATTTGACTCGTTTTGTTTGCAATCCGAAGATCTTTTCACCCATATACTTTCTATGAATGAATCGGTAGATTTGTGTTATATATTTGATAAATAAGGTTTGTTATATAAAAAAGTCGTAAATAGTCAAAAGTGCAAGGTTGTTTTCGTAACTTGTTGCATAGTTTGTATGTTTTGTAATTTTTTATTTAATGAATTTGGGCTTTTGGGCCAAAAAAATTTCACGTCATAAAACGACGTCATATTCTGCGAGTAATGAGTATATTAGTAATACTAGCTTATAAACCCGTGATAAATCACTAGTGGCTTATAATAAGTTTGTTGGTAGAAAAGAAATGGAAAAATAAAAATGTAAAGTAGTTTGATATTTATACATTCTTATTTTTAAGGTAATATAAAATAAAGAAACCATTGCATATGGTTACATCACATTATTCATTATATCTTGAAATACATACACATTGGTTACAATTTTCAACAAACATTGTGGTTCTGATGTCACTTATAATTTTACTCTTATCAAGGCGATTATTGCAAAGAAACTCTACAAACTATTGAAAAAAAACACTTCTAATAGTTGTTTACAATCAATAAGTTAAGAAATGTTTATTGTCTAATGAGGAAAGGTACCTAAAGATACTTATAAAATGAAGAGATTAAGAAAGAATAATTTATGATTTGTTGTATACTAAATAATTTATTGGATAAAACAAAATTTTGACTCATATTTGAAACTTAATTCAAACTCGCTTCCTTTTTTTGAACGGCAAAATATATACCCACAAAAGAAACCAAACTTACAAAGAAAGGCACACATTATAACAACAAGATGATTAAAATAATGGGCCCTAAACAAAAACTTACAACTAAAACTAACTACAAATACAAATGACATACCAAACTATATTCAAAAAGACAAAAAATGGAAACCAGGCACAAGCCATTCGGATGAACCATGGAAACAAATTGACTTGGCCCACTATAGATGCAAACCCACTCCCATACTTCAACCCACTCCCATACTAAACTATATTCCTTTGAATTACATTGCTATAAAGTTGCACAAGTGTGCTTCATTACGATGCAATGATGGTACAATTTGTTCCTCCCTTTCAGCGGATAAGATGTATTATGTGAGCAGTAACATACTCGACTATTTAGTGGGTTTTTTTAAAAACTTCTACAACTTTCTACTGTAGTTCAACAATGGTGCTCGCTAGTAAAGATTCAGTGCTTCAAGAAAGATTGAAGAAAATAGACAAAGATCTTTAGTATTGTTAGAGTATAAGTTAGTACCTCTAGCCATACATGTGTTAGTATTGGCATATAGTTAGTGTGTTAGTAGTAAGTTTAGTGCTCTAGCATATAATAGTTAGTGCTGTTTAGGAGTATATGCATGAGTTAAATTAGGAATAGATATGCATTATCTCCTCACTACGTTTTTGTAAGCCAATAGGTTTCCTTGGTGATAAAGGAACCCTAGACCTAGATAATAGATATAATCCCAATAGGATCAATTAGCAATCTAACTTTGTAACCTAGTACATTCAAGTTATAAAATATAGTGTAGAGTTTGAATAAAGATCTTTTGTGTTTAACTTAAATATTGTCTTCTTAGCATGTGTGATTAGTTTCCGCATAATCAATAGTGTCCAATCAGTGTTTCATTATTGTTGCTTTGGATTTATCTAAAGTAACAAACCCTTTGCAAGCTAAAGGTTCAAGATCTATTCAGTAAGGGATCCAACAAGTGGTATCAGAGCTTGTGTGGAAACTCTGAATAAGAAGAACTCCATTATTTGAAGCAGATTTAATGGCCATCTCCTCCTCAAGCTCATCAAGTTCTTCTGAAAATGAGGTACAAAACTGTTCTAAACAATGTCTTGAATCTTTTTAAACTCTTCAAAAGAACTTTAATAGTGAAAGAGAAAAACATAGCAGAGCTAGACTAGAAATTCAGGGTTATGTGTTAGCCTTAGAATCTCTAGAATCTAGAATTCTTGGACATGAAAAGAATGAATTGGCTTGGGGTGAAAAATATGAGTTTCAACACTATTTAAGTGCAGAGAAATAAAAATCAACAACCTTAAAATGGAACTAGAAAAAGTTGTTAAGGAAAGAGATGAGTTGAAAGTTAAGATAGAAAAATGGGAAGAATCATCAAAGGGTCTTAATAAATTACTCAACAGTCAAATGAGTGCTAAAGATAAAAATGGTTTAGGATATGGCACACAATTGGATGAAATGAGTAACAAGTCTGAAACTGATAGTGAGATTAGTATGAGTGTTTTTGAGGTCAGATCAAGTGATGAAGAGATCACACCAGTAAATGATAGGTTCTCCAAAGCAGATGGGTATCATGTTGTTCCCCCTCCTATAACAGGGAACTTCCTAACCCCAAGAGCTGACATATCATTTGCAGGTTTAGATGAATATGCCATTAGAAAGAAAATCATTGAGTCAAAAACAACTGAGCTTAATACTGATACTAGTAAATCTAAAACTAGTGAGACTGTAGGTAAAACAAATGAAGTTGAAAAATCTAAAACAAAGATTAACAGAGATAAAGTTATCATTGAGGATTGGAACTCAGATGATGAGGATGATGTGTCTGAAGTAAACACAGTTAGTCCTGTTAAGACTAATGAGACTCAAACAGTTAAAACTCAAGTTGATAAAATTGGTTAAATTTCTCAGAAAGAAGGAATTGGATTTAAGAAAATAAAAGCTTGCTTTGTCTGTAAGAGTACTGACCATTTGATCAAAGATTGTGATTTTTATGCCAAAAAGAGTCCAGAACCTAAGCTGAAAACTATGGTCAATACTGGTCAAAGGGTGGTCAAACCAGTATGGGATAATGCTAAAAGGGTAAATCACCAAAAAAATTCAAATAAATTGAAATACCCTCAAGCAAGAAGGACTTTTGTCCCATCAGGAGTACTAACCAGGACAGGTTTGGTTAATCCTGTTAGGCCAAATGGGAAAAGAGCAGTACATACTGTTAGTACTGCTAGGCCTATTAGTACTGCTAGGCCTATTAGTACTGCTAGGCCTGTTAGTACTGCTAGGCCATTTGCCCTAAAAATAGCACAAACTGGTAGTGCTATTAGACCAATTTACCCAAGAATGGACAATGTAAGACCAAGAGCCTCATATTCACCAATCAAGAGGTCTTACTACACAAAACCAGCTTTTAGACCCAAAAACTTAAAACAAGATGTTAAAACTTCTGGGGTTAAAAATATGACTACTGCTGGGACAAGAGCAGTAGTTAATACTGGTAAGGGTAAGATGGATAATGCTCTTAAGAAGTCAAGATGGGTGTGGAGGCCTAAGGGAAATTACATGGATCATGAGTCCAAAGAAAAAGGATCTTTCATACTCAAGAAGTTTGAGTATGTTGACCCAAAAGGGATATCCAAGTCTGTGGTGACTTGGGTCCCTAAGAGATACTAATTTCTCTTACTTTTTGTGCAGGGCAATCCAGAGATCTGTTTACAGGATCATGCAGTGGTGGATAGTGGTTGCTCTAGCCATATGACTGGCAACAAAGCTTATCTTTCAGATTATGAAGATTACAATGGAGGCTTTGTGGCTTTTGGAAGTGATCCCAAAGGAGGTAAAATAACGGGTAAAGCTTTAAGCTTCTTTAGTTCAGGGGAGGCAAATTAGCAGGCCAACACTTAGTACTGCTCGGCTTGCTTAGTGCTGCTCAAAAGCATTTAACTATAGTGTTGATGATTGGATTGGGTCAAAGATGCAGTTTGGATTGGATTTAAGGGTACTACATTGATACTAACAAGTTAGTACTGTCAGGCAAAGTTGGTGCTGCCAGGCATAAAAGTTGGTGCTGCTAGGCAAAAGTTTATGCTGCTTGTTACCGTTACTACTGTTGGTGAGCATACCAGATTATCATTAATTAATTCTAACCGTTGAGATATTTCCGCCAACAACTTTCTTATAGGGGTCTATGACTTGAAATTTTTTGATCTTTTCTTCTATAATACTCTTTCTTTAAGATAAAGACTCAATTTTATCCAGTCGGTCATATCAAACCCTAAAGCAAATCTCTATAAAATCTCAATTCCGTTTACCAATCACTCATACTCTCCCAATCGATCATATCCCACATTTTGGACCTGTCTCAGTATAAAGTATTAATAAGAAAAAGTTGTTTGGTTGTGACTGATGATTTCAGCAGATTTAGTTGGGTATTTTTCTTAGCTACTAAGGATGAAACAAATGAGATCCTTTATAAATTTATCACAGGCTTAGAAAACCAATTGAACCATAAAGTTAAAATCATTAGATGTGATCATGGGACAGAGTTTAAGAACCATGCTATGAATGAATTTTGTGCTAAAAAAAGGGATAAAAATGGAGTTTAGTGTGGCTAGAACTCCATAGCAAAATGGTGTTGCAGAAAGGAAAAAATAGAACCCTAATTGAGGCGGCTAGAACTATGCTAGCAGACTCACTTTTACCTATCCCATTTTGGGCAGAGGCAATAAACACTGCTTGCTATGTACTGAATAGGGTATTAGTGACCAAACCTCAAAATAAGACACCTTATGAACTATTTATAGGTAAACTATCTAGTATTAGTTTTATGAGACCGTTTGGGTGCCCCTTGACCATTTTGAACACCTTAGATCCCTTGTGCAAATTTGATGGGAAATCAGATGAAGGATATTTGTTGGGATACTCTACTACTAGTAAGGCTTTTAGAGTATACAATAAAAGAACCAAAAGAGTAAAAGAGAACATGCACATTGATTTCCTTGAAGATCAACCAAATGTGGCAGGATGTGTCCTGATTGATGTTTGTTCTTATTTTTTAACAAATTACAATGAAACTATATCCCTGTTAGTATAGAAAATAGGTTTAATGTGGATTCAGTACCCCAAGAGACATTATGTTGCTGGTTATCAGGAAAGAATGATAAGGAACCTACTCAGGAATACATACTGCTTCCACTACACCCTCATAGGCCAAGGATTTTAGTAGAAGATGTTGTTCAAGCTGCACAAGAAAAACCTTTTGAAAAATTTCCTAAAGGCAATGATGTACATGATTCAGAAGATGTTGCTGAAAAAGAAGAACAACATACGTTGACAGAAGCTGAACAAGCCTTGAAATGAGATTTGAGAGAATGAGTGCTCTAGAATTAAAACAACTGCTGCTAATGCCATAGTTGATGCTACAAGACCAAGCTTTGAAGAAGAAAAGAGGGGCAGTTCAGGCTACCAATATTAACAAATTAATACTGGTAGGCCATCTGTTAAGTATTCTAATTCACCATTGGTAAATATCTGCTAACACACCATATGCTAGTGCGGCTGTATCTACTGGTGCACAATCTGGTGGATCATCATTTGTTATCTTGGAGGACACATAATATTGATGCTCTAATCTCCCCAATGCTGATTTACCCATTGTTCCTATATGCCTGACTTAGAAGGGATGATTCTAATGTTATTTCCAAATGGATGGGCATATCAGTGGAGCCTATGATGATGAGATGTTGGGTGCAGTAGGCTGGTTTCAACAATAGGGTTACACCATTGATGCTAGTCTTATTCCCACACTCAGAGTTCATAAGGGTCACCCTAAATATCAAATTCTAGGAGATCCTAAATCAGCAGTTCAAACAAGAGGAAAGATCCAAAAGGCTTCTTCAGTACAACAAGCTTTGGTAAGCTACATCTATAATCAGAACATAACAAATCATAAAGACCATCAGAACTGTCTGTTAGCATGTTTTCTCTCCCAAGAAGAACCCAAGACGATATTACAAGCCTTAGAGGATGAAAGCTGGGTTGAAGCAATGTAAGAGGAATTGCTCCAGTTCATATTACAGAAGGTTTAGAAACTTGTTGATTTGCCATTTGGGAAAAAGGCAATTGGCACAAAGTGGGTCTTCAGGAATAAGAGGGATGAGAGGAGTATTGTTGTGAAAAATAAAGCAAGGCTTGTAGCACAAGGGTTTAGACAGGAGGAAGGTATAGACTATGATGAGGTTTTTGCACCTGTTGCCAGGATTGAGGCAATCAGGTTGTTTTTAGCCTTTGCATCATTCATGGGATTTCCTGTCTACCAAATGGATGTTAAGAGTGCATTTCTTTATGGCACTATTGGAGAGGAGGTATATGTTCATCAACCCCGGCTTTGTTGAACCTTCTCATCAAACAAAATTTATAAGGTGGATCAAAGCTCTTTATGGTCTACATCAAGCTCCTAGAGCTTGGTATGAGACACTTTCTTCTTTCCTGCTAGAAAATGGTTTTAGGAGAGGTACCATAGACAAAACATTGTTTATCAAGAAGAACAAGAGTGACATTATGTTAGTCCAAGTGTATGTGGATGACATCATTTTTGGCTCTACAACGCAGTCTATGTGTACTGAGTTTGAAGATTGTATGCACAAAAGATTCCAGATGAGCTCCATGGGTGAGCTCACATTCTTTTTGGGATTGCAGGTGAAACAACAACCTGATGGAATCTTTATTAGTCAAGATAAGTATGTAGCTGACATCCTTAAGAAGTTTGATTTTTGTTCCATCAAAATAGCTACTACTCCTATTGAGTCAAATAAGCCCCTGGTCAAAGATAAAGATGGTATAGATGTAGATGTGCATGTCTGCAGGTCTATGATTAGTTCCCTGATGTATTTGACTGTATCAAGGCCAGACATCATGTTTGCTGTCTGTGCTAGGTTTTAAGTCACTCCAAAAGGTCACAACTTAATTGAGTAAAAATGATTTTTAGTACCTCCAAACATCAACCAAATAGGGTTATGGTATCTTAGGGATTCTCCTTTTGAAACTAGAAGATTTCTTCAGACAGTGATTATGGAGGCGCCAGTCTTGACAGGAAATCAACAACAGGTGGTTGTCAATTTCTTGGTAGAAGACTGATATCTTGGTAATGCAAGAAGCAGACGATTGTGGAAAATTCTACTACTGAGACGGAATATGTTATAGCTGCTAATTGTTGCGGGCAAGTACTATGGATACAGAATCAGATGATTGATTATGGCTTTAATTTCATGAACACCACAATCCATATTGACAATGAGAGTACCATATGTATAGTCAAGAATCCTGTCTATTACTCAAGGACCAAGCATATTGAGATTCGATATCACTTCATAGGGATGCTTTAAGAAAGATTGATAGATGTTATCAAGATTCACACTGATGCTAATGTTGCAGACCTTCTCACCAAAGGATTTGATGTCACAAGATTTAATTTTTTGGTGGTTAGCATTGGGATGTTAAATTTGTAGCTACATGTGAGGGAAGGTTCAACTGTAAAGTTTGTCCTTGTAGTTAGTTCTTGTAGTTAGAATTAATACTGATAAGGTATTAATCCTGGTAGTTAGGATTGTTGGTTTAGGTTAATACTGCCTTATGAAAATGTCATGCAGTATTTTTCTTGTTTTTGGACTAACCTTTTCAGGACAAGCATGAATTTGAGGATGGATGGAAGCTGTGCTGGTAGCCTTTTTCATATCTGGTCTGTAAGTGATAAGTACTAAAGAAAAGTTAATACTGATATGTCATTATTAATACTGGTAGCCTACAAGTTAATTCTGGTAGCCTACAAGTTAATTCTGGTAGACAAAAGTTAATACTGATATGTCATATTAATACTGGTAGACTGAAAGTTAATTCTGTTAGGCCAATATTAATACTGGTAGATGACCGTTGATGCTGGTGAGGGAAAATTGACTTTCCTTATTTAAATATTACCGTTAGATATTTTTACGGCAATTACTTCGTGTATAGGTTTCTTAATTGGATAATTACTGAATTTAATTCAATAAATATCTTTATTCACTATAAAGATACTACTTTTTCAGTCGGTCAAATCAGAAACCTTGTACTTTTATACCCCCCCCCCCCCCTTTTTTTCTTTATCATGCTGTCTAAAGTTCAATTGCCTCTCTTCTACCAGCACTTAGTTACTCAACGAACCTAACCCAAACAGTCAAGTTTGATTATCACAACTTTTGTCCTCAAGAACTAAAGTGGCCAATTTGCGATTCTCGGATAAGCAATCAAACATGGTTTGCTTTCTAAAGAAACCTAACTGAAATGTTGGTTTCATTGAGATAGTAGATTTTCTCAAAGGTACTTCTCTTAGGTATGCCTTATCTCACAATCCCACTATCTATGATTCCCTAGTCAAACAGTTCTGGCAGACTGCAACTGTCAGAACACTTGCTAATGGGATTCAAGAGTTGGTAGCATCTATAGATAATAAGGATGTATACCATTACTGAGGCATCTATCAGAAGTAACTTCAATTGGCAGATCATAACGTATAACTTAATTTACCAGATGCTTGAAAATTTATTGAAGGACTGGCCATTCGGGGGTATGTTACTGGAGGGAAAAACTTACTTTTTGGAAAAATAATTTTACACCCCAATGGAAGTTTATAATCCACAATATTCTACAATGCATAAGCCCTAAATCTGGTGGATAGGATCAATCTGGTAGTACCATTGCTACTGCATTAATCTGTCTATCTAGTAATAGGGTTTATAAATTTCAAAACTGTCTTTTTGATGGAATGGTTCACAACTTAGAGAGTAATACTAAATTTCTAATGTATCCAAGATTTTTACAAATAATTTTGGATATAACTACTAAAAATTATGGGAAGTATCTTGCCCCAACTTTAACTAAAAAGATTTTTAGCAATATGAAAAGGGGTTTTGCAGGGGGAACATGTACCATTGCTGCCTGCAATATTGGCAGGTGCAGCACCAGATCCAGGTGAGGGATCAGCAATCCCAGCTGGCTCCTAACCCACACCTGATCCAGTACCATCCATCACAACTCCACCACCAATTTCTGAACCACAACCATCATCACCCCCTAGGTCTATTCCCAGATAGGGCACTAAGATTCCTCAGTCTTAGGGTCCTACTGTCACCCCTGTAGCAGATGAGGCAACTACCACAAGTGTGGGAGTTGAAACTGAGGGAGCTACCACTACAACCTCTGGCTTAGATGCAGGGATGGATAGTGGTAACATTCATGAGTCTCCACTCAGGTCCTATAAAGCACCTCTCCCTGAAGGTAACACATTAGGAAGTGCCGAGGATAGTTTGATTCTAAAAGAATTGATGGACATTATACCTAAGCTGGTGGGTATTAGTGACCAAACCTCAAAATAAGACACCTTATGAACTATTAATAGGTAAACAACCTAGTATTAGTTTTATAAGACCATTTGGGTGCCCCTTGACCATTTTAAACACCTTAGATCCCTTGGGAAAATTTGATGGGAAATCAGAGGATGAAGAAACAGAGGATCAGGGGAGGAAAATTCAAGATATAGATGATGATCCTCTAGTTTCTTTGGTTAGAAATTCTATGGAAGAAAAAGAAGCAGATTTTGTTACTCCTAAAAAGGTTAGTGCTTCAGGGGAGACACAAGAGGAAGATATTAGTCCTACAACCTTGGAAGCAGCTAAAACTTTATCAAAGGTTGCTTCTCAAAATGTTAGTACATACAAGAGGAGAGCAAGGTCAGCTAGTAAGGGTAAAGATATTGGTATTGGTATGGATTTCTTCAGTGCAGCAAAAGAGAGACTTAATTCTGCTAAAGTTGAAGTTAATACTCAAGTTAATCCTGGTAGTGTAGGAGTTAATACTGGTAATACACCAGTTAGTACTCCTAGTGTAATTCAGACTATGAAAGTGATTGTTCATTCTCTAGTTAAAAGTCAAAAGGAAGGAAAAGCACCAATGACTTCAGAAGATGTTCAAGCTACTCAAAAGACAAAAGAACAGATTAGACAAGAAGAATTTGGTCTTGCAGAAGCTATGGGTTGTAAGCTTTACTGGATGAAGAGGATGCAAGATAAGTTCATTTAGATGCTTTGTTGGCTAAGAGAATACAAGAGGAGCAAGAACTATCTAAACAACAACAGAAAAGAAAAGCTGAAATTCAAGAAGCATCACAGTTCTATACAGAAGAGGATTAGGACACCATTAGAGCCAAGCTTGAAGCAAATGCAGAATTAACAAAGAGTCTCCTAGGAGAAAATGTGTCTAGTGATGATTTTGCAAAAAGGATGGTGGACATGATAAATCAGAAAAAGAAGTATTATGCAGAACAGAAGGCTAAGGCAAAAAGAGACAAGCCTATGACACAAGCACAACAAAGAGACTATATGGGTACCTTCATCAAAAATCAAAGCTCTTGGAAAATGGCTCAGTTGAAGAAGCTTACTTTTGAAGAGCTCAAGGTTGAATTTGAAAAGCTGATGAGGAGCATTGAAAGTTTTGTGCCTATAGGATCTAAAGAAAGAGTTAAGAGAGCAGGTGTACAACTAGAGCAAGAGTCTTAAAAGAAATAAAAGATTGTTGTTGAAGATGTTCCAGTCATAGAGGAGAAAGTTGAAGTTGTAAAGAAAAAAGAGCCAATAAAGAGAACAGGAAAAAGGAAGAAGCAAAAAGCTAGGAAAGGTACACATGCTAACAAAATTGCAAAGCATGAAGCTGAAGAAGACATGGAAGCACTTGTGAAAGGTAATGATACAGATTCTTCTTCAGGTACTGATATTCCAGTAAGTGCTGTTCCAGTAGCTATCAAACCTCCTAGTATAGCTAATTGGAAGATAATCAAGCTAGGGAACAAGGGTGTGTATCAGATTATAAGAGAAGATGGAACTTATATCACTTACATAAATTTTGGAGCTATGCTTAAAAGTATCTCAAGGGATGATCTTACAGAGTTATACAGGTTAGTTATGCAAAAGTATGGTACAAATGGACCAGAGGATGAGTATGAGAGAGTATTTTGGGGTGATCTTAAGACCATGTTTGATCCACCTCTGAGTACAGATCCTGTCTGGAATTTACCATATCAACAAAAGATGCTAAGATGGAGATATTATGACACTTGTAGAGTGCATTGTTTGACTTTGGAATCAGCTGATATCTACATGTTGACAGAAAGGAGATATCCTATACCAGCTGATGTGTGTCAAGCTATGTTGGATAAGAAGCTTCAAGGGGATAAAAAGGATGAGGCTTGCTATCAATTGTTAAAGTTAATAGAGAAGCAAGCTCAGAATAAGTTACCTTGAAATGATGGTGTTTGAAAGGTTTCTCAGTAGCTGCAAGTATGGTTTGGGTATCTGGAAGCTGCAATGGAGTTGAGAAGGATTGTTTAAGTGTTGGTTTAGCAACCACACAACAAATGGTCATCAGTTCACCATGTCTAACAGACATCAAGAACTGGCTAGTCCAAAGCAAACGGCTTTGGTAAAGACTTCTCAAATCCGTTGATGGCTGACAGTTTGCCAAAAACTGTATGGTAATCAACTCACCATGTTTTTAAAACAAAGAGTTGGCTACTCCAGAGCAAACGGCTACTGGTAAAGAGATCTCAAATCCGTTGATAGCTGATAGTTTGCTAAAAACTATAAGGTTATCAATGCACCTTGTTATTGCAATGAAGCATTGACTAGTCCATAGCAAACGGCTCATGGTAAAGACATATCAAATCCGTTGATGGCTGGTAGTTTGCCAAAAACTACAAAGCCAACTTAGTTGGATGTTGTTGTGTAGCTGTGATGCAGAGGTGATGATTTGCTGCTGACAAGGATTGAAAGCTAAAGGAAGTTAAAGATGACCAAGAACACAAAAGAGTTCAAGATCATCAAAGAGCAGATTAAAGAAGTGTTTGGATGCAATCCTCAAAAGCTCAAACTGAAGAAAGCAAAAGAAACTTGAAGTTAACAAGTGAAGTTCAAGTTTAGGGGATGATTGTTGGGAATTAAGTATTTTAGACTTAATTATGTTAGTAATACAGTTAGTTATGCTAGTACACATGTTAGTACTGGTAGAAGAGTTAGCATAGTTAGTACTGTAGTGTATTATAGTTAATACTGTCAGTATAAAGATGTTAATACTGATAGTTAAAGTTAGTACTGTTATGTTATAGTTAAGTCTGCTTATGCAGAAGTTAGTTAGAGTTAGAGATATGCATGATATATCTTAGGAAATGATATGCATTATCTTTATACGCGTTTTGTAAAGCCCATTAGGGGTTCCTTGGTGTATAAAAGGAACCCTAGGAATAGTTAGAAGACACAGATATATAGAGATCAATTAGCAATCATAGTTTAGGCAGATTCAAGTTATAATATAAAGTGTGAGTTTGATAGAAGATCTCTTGTGTTTAATTAATACTGTTCTTCTTAGCATTTGTTAGGAATTATTGTAAACAGACTTAAGTCTGGTAGTTATAGATTTAAGTCTGGTAGATATAGTTAAGTCTGCCAGTATTAAGTTAAGTCTGACAGTACTATAGTTAGTACTGGCATTGTCTAGTTAAGTCTGTTTGTGTAACAGAATAGTTATAATAGTTATCTTAGAGATATCTTAGAAAAGGATATGCATTATCCTTTTACGCGTTTGTAAAGCCCATTAGGGTTTCCTTGGTGTATAAAAGGAACCCTACGGCATAATGTTTAGTATGACAATTTTGAAATAGAACCCTAATAGAAATCAATAGAAAATAGCAAA
Organism: Tanacetum coccineum; assembly: GCA_026074375.1. NCBI lineage: Eukaryota > Viridiplantae > Streptophyta > Magnoliopsida > Asterales > Asteraceae > Tanacetum > Tanacetum coccineum. The sequence continues at coordinate 20,486 of BQNB010049428.1, forward strand.
GTTTTACATTGTGTTCTTCTTAGTACTTGTGTTAAGATTCTGCATTAGCACATAGTATTCATAGTCATTGTCTCTCATATAGTTGATTTGGATTTATTCAAGTTAGCTATTATCTTACAAAAGGCTAAACAGATCCAAGACTTTGGACCTACAAGTGGTATCAGAGCCTCTAGAGGGACTCTGAGTAAGAAGAATCACAAGAACACAAACAATCTTCCCCTGACTTTAAAATGCCTGATGAAAATCAGATACTTCTAAAAGTCCCTAGGTAACACAATATGTACAGTTTTGATATGAATACACCTACAACTCCAAAAGGTTTTGCCTGTTTGATTGCAAAAGCCACATGCGATGAATCTAAATTATGGCACAGGAGGTTAGGTCATATAAATTTTAAAAACCTAAACAAACTTGTGAAGGAAAACTTTGTAAGAGGTCTGCCTTCCAAGGTTTTCAGAAATGACCATCATACATGTGTTGCCTGCCAAAAAGGTAAGCAACACAAGGTGCCTTCTGTAAGGCTAAATTAGTAAAAACAATCACTGAGCCATTACACACCTTACATATGGATCT
>BQNB010049428.1:23074-37402 GCA_026074375.1 Tanacetum coccineum
GATTCGTCAAATCTTTGCTGAAATCTCGTGATTTCATTTCTAAGATTTGTCGTTTTAGAAGGGGGAAAGAATTTGTTAATGAATTTCGACACAAGATCATCCTATGTAATAATCGATTTAGGGGGTTCTTTGTCAAGCCAAATTCGGGCTGCTCCCTCGAGGGAAAATGGGAAAAGCATAAGCTTAACCGACGTACTCGGGACGTTCGGGAACTTCATCGTAGAAGTGATCTTGTTGAAATATCGGATGTGAGCATGTGGGTCTTCTTTATCGTGTCCAAAAAATTGCTTGTTTTGAACAAGATTAAGTAGACCATGCTTGATTTCAAAGTTGTTCGCGGTAATTTCGGGAACAACGATCGCATCCTCGTGACCCTCGGTGGGTGCTTCGAGCAATTGCGTCATAATACGATTATCATCCATCGTAACTATGGGAGGATTGTTGTTTGGCTTCTCAAGATTGAGTGATTCAACAGAAGTTTGTCGGACTTGTTGTTGTCGACGTTTACGGACTTGAGAACGAGTGCGCATGCACAGATTAGAAATTTAAAAAGAAAATTTATACTAATTTTTTTTTTTGGTTTTTCAATGATTTATTCACAATTGATTTTTTACGGACAATGAGATAAGACAACTTCAACCAAATAATCTACTTACTTCACGGTAGCTCTCAAAAAGATAAACGCACAGGTGAGCGGAGGAGTAGGAATAGCGCGAAGCTTATTTCTCCTTTCGGGTCGTAGTTCCTCGGAACAACCCTCCTTATACCCACTTTATAGTTTGTTTAACTTTTCAAGGTGAGCCGTACGTCGTAAGAGACACAAATGGCAAGTTTTTAAATCTTTTGTTCGATTTGGGAACCAACAAGTTCACCGGAAGTTATTATGATAATACCTCAATTGAGAATATTATATTTTGGTATTTTACCAATTTGTGAATTTTATTTCTTTTTATGGAAAATGTTTTTATATTTTTGGTTTTTTTTTTGTTTTTTTTTTGTTTTTATATGATAATTATACTAATAAAAGAAAATGAAAAATATTTTTGTTCTTTTTATATTTTTATAGAAGAAAATATTCACAGATTCAAACACAAATTTTCAAACGTAACGATAATCGTTTTTAGCCTCCCCGGCAGCGGCGCCAAAAATTGATTCGATGATAATATATATATATAATATACAAGCAAACACTCAACCAATTACCTTTGCACAAGGAATGGTTAAAAGTTCACCAAAATAAAATATATATGTAGCCGGAAGTATGATTTCCCGGGTCGTTATGTCCCAACGAGGCTTGAATGGAAAATCGAATGACGGAGTGATGATTGATGTTTGAATATGACAAAGGTATGATTGGTTTTCTATTTCTACAAGTTAAATATGCAAAAACGATTAAATAAAACCTAAAAACGAAAGCTATATAACTTAAAACCTAAAACGGGCACGAAAAACGAGGGCTAAAAACCTAAATTTTTTTATAAAAATTACACTAAGTGGAGAAAAAGTGCAGAAATTTGACAAAATTAAAAGCCCCAAATTTTATCTAATGGTTAAAGCTTAATTAAACTAATTAAAACTAAACCTAACTAATAATTATAAACTAAAAATAACAAGGACTACAATGGACTAAAAGACAGGACCTTTTCTTGAACAAACGACCAAAATAAATTCTTTTTTTTCTACCCTGAACCCAATCCCGATTTTAGTCTAAGTTCCCCAAAAAGTTCTGATTTAAAAAGTCATTTTTAGCCAAAAACGCAAAAACACGAAGTTGTTACACATGTTTTTAAGCATCTTTTAATAAAGACCTCTTGCGAAATAGCAACTTTATAGGCTACCAAAAAGACAATTTAGCTGCTGATTGCGAAAGTTTGCTTAAATTTTTGGGTTTTGATATTGGACACTACAAACTCAAAATAAGCTCAAATTCCAAAAAAGGAGAGATGTTTTGAAAGCTTATATGTTGCTTAATCTGATCAAAGCTTTTTTTTTAACCAAACACACTTAATTAAAACTCTAATTTGCATCAAAAAGTAGTAAACTTAACTTTTTCTTAAATAAAGCCAATTCAAAATAAGCTAAAATCACCCAAAAGCCAAACTGAAAGTGGCTTTTGGAAAATAGATCACTAAGAGTCCTTTTTAAGCCAAACCTATTCACTATTTATAAATAAGCCACTAAAATAAGCACAATAAGCACAAATGACTACACTACTATTTTTTGGATTTTAATGAAAATAAGCACTTTTAGACCTAAAATAAGCTACTAAAATAAGCTCTAACTTTAAAACAAAACCTCGAAAACAGATTTAGTCTAACCTCCAATGAGGCTTATGCTCAAAAAAAATCATAACATATAAACCTAATCTAACTATCTAATATGTGAGATAAAAAAATTATGTGAACTACCGTACTAACTAAAAGTTAGTACCGCTAGCTTTAAAAGTTAGTACGTTCTAGTAAAAGTTAGTACCGCTAGTTCTAAAAACCTCTTAAAGTTTTCAAAAGTTATTTTATTTTAAGCTGATTAGGTCCTAAATTATTAAAAACATATTATCAAATGACAAAATAAGGTACTTATGAACAGATTTCAATCAGTGATAAGCACTTAAATAAGCTAAATTAATCTAATAGTATTAACTACACATGCTACCAGTACTAACTAGGAAAGTTGTACAAATCATTTTTGAACTGAAATCTAAGCAGGATAAGTACTAAACAACATAATAAAGCATAAATAAGCAAATATAAGTAACAAATAAGCTCTATAAGTAGTTCTACAATAAGTAAGGAAGATCGAGAAAAAGAGAGACTTACACAACACCCTTGCTTAAACAGGGTGCTTAAGCTTTACAAGCTGATCTTCAAGTCTAGTTGTCAATGACAAGATCGTATTAGTCCATAAGCCCATCCTGAAACTGGCTTATCATCCCATAAAATAAGATATGGTGTATTTGATATATTAGTGTTTTTTTGTTTTTCTCTTAACTACTTATCTTTTTTTTTTCTTTTACTAAACAAAAACAGCTTATAAACAAGCTCCTTTGAAAGCTTTTCAAATGCAATTAGGCACTAGTTAGCAAATAAAGTTGAGAACTTGGAATTTAAACATGATTTATAAACATAAAATCTCAACACTTTATTTAAACTTGGAAATTAGTTAAAAAAGCTGAAAGAAAAGACAAATAGCTGTAAATGACTGAAAAATTAAGCTAAGTAATTTCCTAAGATATTAAAAAACTAAAAACTGACTCTCTAACTTAGGTTACAATGGCACATATTATACTAAAACTCGAATTAAGGTTCTTGGTTTCTTGGACTCTCTTCTCTTCTTTTCTTCTGTGTTTCTTTGTGAGACAAAATCCAAGGTGTGTTTGTTGTGTGGGTGATTCTAAACAAATCCCAGCCTTCAATTTCTTTTGTGCTTCTTTGGAGTCAATCACAGCCATCGAAAAGCTTAGAAAGTGGTGAGGGATTGCCAACATGGCACTTATACAGCTGGGGGGGGGGGGAATAGTGGAGTGGTTGAAATGATTTATCTAGGGTGTTGAGTGTTTTGCAGGGAGAAGGTATGGGAAGACATCCCTACTCTGTACCTGGGTTTTGTTGGGCGGGAAAAATGGTCTTTGGGTAGGTTGGCAGCTTTGGCCCCTCAATTCTTATAACTTCATTGTAAACTTTGCCCCTTTTATGATACAACTTTTAGGGGTTTTGGCAGAACTGGCCCCTAAAGTTATACTTCACCCGCAATTTTTGATTTCAGCCCTTGTCTTTTTGTAACACAACTTGAGGTTTGGCAGTTTTAGTCCCTCAAGTTGTATTTTCTTCATGTGGCTGACTTTTGACTTTGACTGACTTTGGCTTCGGATTGACTTTGTCTTTTCCATCCCGTGCTTGGTTTGGTCGTTTTTGGCTTTCTTTTTGAATATCCGTTCCTACACAATTCAAATGCAAAACATACAAATACAATGTATCTTTGGTACGTTTTTAGTCTTTTAAGTCCGTTTTTAATGGAAAATGGTATGTGTAATTAAGCACATACCAATAAGCTTAACATGGAATAGCTTATGGGACCTTTACTAGCTTATCATTGATAAGCTAGAGCTTGTAGACAGCTCATTTGAGCCTTTTATTGCCTTTGTTTAGCTAAGGTTTTGGTAAGTTCCTATATCTATTTCTGTCTTAACTTTCTAGTTTATAATTTGCTTATTTTGCTTATAAACTTGCTTATTTGTGCTTAATATTGTTTCATTGAGCTTATTGATAATGTTTGATCATCTGTTTTTAGCTTTTGTAGTTTAGATTTTTGTTTTTGATATTTTGTCTTATAAATCATAAAAAATATAAAAAATGAGCATAGATAGTAGCTTATTGTTTCTGGCTTATTTACTTATTGTTATAAATTCATTTTAGTTGTTAAAAGCTGTGCATCATCTGGTAATTGAGTTTTGTGTTTTAGATTTTAATTTCATAAGTTTAAAATGAGTTTGAGAATTTATAAAGGGGTGTTTGGCACAACAGTTCTAACCAAGGGTTAGAATTGTTTGTGGCTATCTAAGTTTTAAATCTGAGTTTAATAAACATTTGTAGGCTAGTAAGTTAGGTTTCTAGTAAGATTATTAAGTTTGATAAAGTTTTCATAAGATTTTCTAGCTTTGATCTTGAATCTGTAGCATTTAAATCAGTTATAGTAGGATTTTTAGCTTAATTGAATTCTAGCTTATATAAGTGTTTTTGTAGGCCTTAGTTTTGTGGTTGAAGAGTGTTAGGATAGTCATTAGGTCTGCACTTATGGTTTTGAGTCTAGTGTCAATGGCATCAGATAATGAAAACAACAAAGAGTCTATTTTCTAGCTTAAATCTCAGATGGTAACTGTAGTTTTTAGGATTTGATTTTCATAGCACAAGTAGGTCTAGGGTCATTAATTATTAGTATTAGCTTACTCTTTCAAAATAAGCTCTTTTGATTATCTGTTTTTAAGCTGCAAATTTTCTTTTTGTCTTTTCAAAACTCAAAACAAACTCAGTATCTGCTGAGTATTTTGACTGTTTTCACAAAGCTTTTTCTATAAGCTCTTGTTTGCAAAAGCTCTTTCAAATAGTGTTTTCATTAAGCCTTTAAGTCTAGCTCTCTAAAAAGTCAAGTCTTAAATCCTGAAGTGCTTATTTGCATACTTAAATTTAAGCTCAAAGTTTGCATCTTGTTGTTTGGTTTAAAAATTTCCTATAAGGGCTTATTTAGATTTTCAGCTTATGGCTTATATCTCTATGCTTATTTCTATTAAGTTTAGCTCATTAGGTTAGTCTTTGTATATTAATAGCTTATAGTTCATAGGTATAGCTTATAGTTAGCTTTTGAGTTCTTAAAATTTGATAAAAGCAAAAAAATAGTAGTTAAGTAGTTTCTGTCATTTCTTTAAGCAATTTATATCTTATTTAGTGCTTTTCATAAAAAGTTTCTTTTATTAAAAGTGCTTATTTTCAGCTTTTCTACAACTTTGCTTTTATAAGTTTTTTTTTAAAAAAAGGGGGAAGGTGGAAATCGGGGGTGAGCAAGGCTCGAACCCCCGACCTCAACACCCTCAACCCTTATAAACAACACACAACATCTCACTACCAACATGCCCTGGGGTCTTTTTCATTATACATTTACAAAATTTATTATTTGAATACGTTTTCTTCCTTTTAGCTTATAAGCTGTTTTAACTTATTACACAGCTTATTCGATAAGCTGTGTAATCAAGCTTATTTTTCCTAGGTCTCTTTTAGTTCAAGCTATTTTTCGTATTTTTTTTAGAATTTTTATAATTAGTTTAGTATTTTTAAACATTTATTTTTATTAAAAACTTTAAAAAATCATAAAAAATAGAAAAATAATCAAAAAAATATAATTCTTTTTTAGAAAATTTTCTTTTATCGTAAAAAGTTTAGGGAAAATTAGTTTTACTTCCGTAGGGTTAAAATTGCAAAATTTCATTTTTTAAAGAACGGGATTCGTTCCCGTTTACATTTTTCGTGTTTCTAAGCTCATTTTAATTCCGTTTTTGTTCTAGTTTTCTTTAAACTTACTTTTTAGTCAATTAGAGTCCATTTAAAAAGAAAAATTCAATTTAGGGTTAATTTTGGAAATTTAGGGTTTTTAACTGCCGTTTAGGGTTCTCGTTTTGCATTTTTAGTTAAAGTTTAATTTCCCGTTATTTGTTTTCATGCTTAATTGTTATCATTTGCTTATTTTAATTGTTTTTAATTCGTAGAAATAGTTAATCAAATCAATCTTGGTTACCAATTCAAATCATTGTCCGAACAACAAACTTGGTTTCAATTTCATAAATCGTTGGGGAATAACGACCCGAGAATCATACTTCCCGGTTAATATACGTATTATATTATATATATTTGTCAAGATTTTCCTTTTTACCTTTGTCCTCAAGGGTAATTTGGTAATTTTCTTTCATGTTATATTTTATAATTACATGTGTTGATTTACTAGCAATCATACTCCAAACATAGTCGAGCCCGAGCTTCGTACTATCGTTGAAGTTGCACCAATGGCGGAACGTACAATGGAAGAGCTACTCCGTGCACCCAAGGAAGGGTATGGAGAAGCTATCGTTTTATTGGAAATTAATGCGGATCATTTTGAGATTAAAACGAATTTGTTACAACTAGTTCAAGCTAACCCGTTTCACGGTTATGAGAGGGAAAATCCCCACGCTCATATTAATAGTTTCAAAAGGATTACCTCGACTTTACGATTTAGAGATGTGCCAAATGATGTTATTAAGCTTATGATGTTTCCATACTCACTCAAGGGGGTCGCTAGATTGTGGTATGAGAAAGAACCACCTAATTCGATCTTGACTTGGGAGGACCTCGTAACCAAATTTGTGAATCAATTTTTCCCTCCTTCGAAAACCACTCACTTAAAGAATGAAATTTCTCGTTTTACACAAAAATTCGAGGAGACTTTTAGTGAAGCTTGGGAACGATTTAAGGAAATGCTTAGAGCTTGTCCTCACCGCGGATTTACGGAGTTAACTCAAGTTGATACCTTTTATAATGGTTTAAACGAGAATGATCAAGACTCCTTAAATGCCGTGGCGGGTGGAAATCTATAAGAACCCGATTTACACTTTCACTTCATATTACGAACCACGAATCGAACCAAGAAAAGAGATAAAGAAAGATTAAGTTATTTTAGAGAGAGAAAGAAGAGAGAGGTTAGAGAGAATGAGAAAAAGAAGATTTTTATATATTGAAACAACTAGCTTTTTATAAAGAAGAAAAAGCTTATATACCCCGTCACGTTAAAGGTACACGCGGGATATTTAACTAGGACCCGGGCTCGGGTTTTGCTTGGGATTAAACCCGAAACATATACAATATTAGATTAACTATCGAGCCCGATTCCCGATACTTTACTATTACAACGTTAACTAATTAATTGACCGAGACTAACATACATAATGAATCAACTTCATGTTCGACTCAATATTTTGAGGCTAACAATCTCCCCCGAAATGAGTTCATTGATGACACTCCTTCATGAGATCAATAAGATTGCTTTTGTCGTTAAGCTCATGTAGTCTTGGTCTTTCTCTTTGTTCTTAGTTGTAGGCTTGTTCCTTCATGCTTTGCGATCTTTACTTTTGGCCATCGTCATTGTCTTTATCATCTATGCCATCTTGCGATCTTGTATCTTTGACCAACATGATGCTTATATGTTCATCTTGCTGAAGCTTTATTTAGAGTTTTGGGAAGTCTTTGTCTTTAATCTGAGTTTCTAGAATAGTTGTCTTCGTAGTTTGTGCATTTGAATAGGATTGAGGTTGTCGTTATCCACAGTTTGACTGCAGGTTTCTGTTAGTGATAAACGAGAAATTGATTTGTAAATTCATTCGGACGGGTCACTCGTTTAAAGTGTTTTTGTAACACATCGAGAGTGTCATGTTTTTTTTCACATTTATCAAACCGTCAAATTCATTTACTGGACATCTGCCCCCCAGATCCAGTTGTCACAAGTTTGATTCATATAGAATCTCGCAAGTCACCCCCCCCCCCCACCCCCCCCCCCCCCCATACCAAGAGCTTGTTTGATGTTGGCTCAAGCAGGATTCTCCATCTTCATTATGAATACATTTAGTTAATCACTAGGATGTTCTGGCAACTTTAACACCAATTGAATTGCGTAGGACTCTGATTACTGCTTGTGAACCTGATGATGTGCAAACAAGGTGTTTGAAAATTGAATGGTGTCCTAACGAGATTTTTATTGATCTCTTGGCTCTAGACTCGGAGTTATATGCTTTTTGGTTTTTTAGTACTGTAAGGCATGGAGAGTTTGCCACCTATTCAATTATCACGAACTCGGAATGATTGATGTCAATTGATAACGTATGTTTCTCCGTGACAAAAACAATGAGAACAAGTTTCTTTTAAGAGAAACTCGAAGGCTGGGTGGGTTGTGCATTGCAATTACTGGTCCATGATGTCGTTTTCAATGTCAGCAATCAACTTGTGATTCTGACAGCATATGTATTGACCCGGTTTCTGCCTTAAGTTGTGTGGAGGGCTTCTTTCTTTACACCCTTTATCCATACATTTCTTTTTCATTCTTCAACGCCTTCAATGCTTACCAGGACGTCATTACTAACACCTTGTTGTGATTGTTCCAGTGTTAGCTCAATCTTAGTCGGCATTATTCCGCCATATAATTCAATCTCCAATCATACATAAGGACTGCTATTTCTAACTTTGGATTATCCTTGGGTTAGATCCTCCGGTTTCTGGTTGGATCTTAGGATGATTCCTAACCTAACACATTATGACTTAGATTCGTCATAATTAGTATGTTGTTGGTATAAATCAACCATAAAACCTTTTCATCAGCACATTGGACGAATAGATTATATGTTAATTACATTTTCTCTCCTTATTTTTATATAATTAAACACATAGGTTTTTGAAATACCTTGTGATTAAAATATGTCTTGAAAATTATGTGGGCAGAAAATATTAATCAGCATGATATGGTTTGGAACATTTGTTAATGTTTTGAATACATACGAGTGTCGTTGTTGATGTGATCCAAGAACATTAAAACGTTGTTTTTCGAAAAACTCCCCCTCAAAAATAGGACCATGAAAAAATTGTTGTCTTTGAAAACTTTGCGAGTGGTTGGAGTGTGATCACACAAATTGAAAGATTATGATTTGTCATCGAGAAATTCTTGAAAAATCGTGTTCAACTTTTTGAAAAACCAAATGTTAGAGGACTTCTCTTCTAACGTTAAGGGTAAGCGCACTGAAACGTACACTATCCTTTTTCTTGAGCTAAAGATATTGAATGTCTTGTAAAAATAGCTCAAGACCGAGAAAGGTTAATTTTCTCGTTGGGAGGATAAGTTATAAACCTTCCTTTATTTGAAGTCCAGGTTATGTACTTACATTTGCACATAAGCCATTTAGAAAATTAGAAATGACATGTTTTGAAACTATTTGAAAACTCTCGCTCGAACTTCATTTACACACCCGTGTCAATGTTAATCGACATTTCTAAGCACGTAAATGTTATCGATTCCAAGAGACATGTCGAGAAGATTCTTTTTGGAAATTTTCTATTTTTCACATTTTGTATTTATATATTTACCTGTTGTCCTCAGCTTTGCTATGTGATGGTGGAATAGTAATTCCAACTCTTGTCGTGATGTAGCTGTCTTGTTTGCTTAAGGAACAACTTTTGGAACCAGCTTTGAACTTGACTGTTCATTGTTGTGGACTTGAATTTCGAGTTCTGAACGGTTATGATCAGAAGTCATTTGATGAAGAACGAGGCTTGAACTAATGTGAACAGACATCATGCCATGAAGACCGAGGCTTGATCTGCTGCGATCAAACGTCTTTTGAACATTGAGGAACGGGGCCTGAAGTGTTATTTTCAGCAGACACCATTTGATGATCATCAGATCAAAATTCCTTGAAGCCCTGTTTTCTGAGATATCTGTTTTTTCCGCAACCAAACTCTAAGTTCTTCCTTTATAGGATTGAACGATGTACCTGTACTTAACAGAGTACCTGCACTAACATCAAGAGCTTGTTCGCTTTCACATTGGTTAGTGATATATTCTTTTGAACCATTTGGGGGTTCACAATCAACCTTATTTGTGCTAAAGGCTAATATCTTTCCAGTAGGAACCCATCTAAGACCAATTGTTTTGAAAATTTTACCCGTTGGTTTCTACCTAAGACAAGATCTAGGAGTTATTGTTTTCTTATGCAAAACGGAAGTCTTTTTTATTGAAAACCTATGTCCTTTTGGGATCTGTCTTTCTAGTTTCTTTGCAAACCTTGTTTGCTCTACGGGTTTGTTTCTTGTTGTTGTCTTATTGGATAGAACCTTAGTACGTGAGTTGACTTCATTCAGGAATTTTGTTACACAAGAATCATGATAGGCATTAAAGACACATTTCTCACATGTTGAGCAAACAAAATGTTTGGAGTCAGAAAAACTTCTAGAATTCCTACTACTCTCTTGTGTCTTTTTCTTAGCTTCCTCTAGGTAGTGTTTATGAACCATGTCATTTGAGCTATACCTAGATGAGCCAGGTGCAATCATGTGATGACGTTTTGCAGGGGCAGATTCTCTTCTCTTAGGCAGATAATATGTAGTGACTGGTTTTGACAAATTGTTACTCACATCAACTTGGGAGGCAAACCATTTTTTTGAAATTTTGAGTCATTTAGATTTAAACGCAGTCGGTTGTCTAACGACGAACTGGTTTCTATGTCGTTGTAAAACTGGTTTCCCCAAGATTGATGGTTTTGCAAACTTAGTATTCACACTATTTCCTGTTAGTTTCCTTAACTCATTTTTTAATGCTGCAATTGCAAACCCCTTTTTCTGAATCTGAGCTAGTACATCAATGTTTTCATTAGACTTTTTGTTCAATTGTGCCTTTAAAGAGTCATTCTGGGCTTTGGTCTGAACTCGTGTCCTTTTGATAGAATCAAAAAGATCTTTGTAAGTCTATTTCAAGTGCTCTTTTTCCTTATGTAACTACTCATTCTCTACAAGTAATTTAGCCACACTATGTTCCAATTCGATGTTTATTGTTTCAGTTACATCGATGTCATTTTTAACTTTGGCTTCATTACTTTTCTCTTTTAAAAATTGACTCTGTTGCCCTGATTTTAAAACATTGTTTTCCATTTGTAGTTCAAGATTAATACAATGTGCTTCGAGTTTTGCAAAATCTTTTTGACACTGGGCAACAGTCTTTTTGAGACAAACATTTTCAGACTCGAGTAATTGATTTGAGAGTTCAGTTGTCCTGTTATCAGTTAATTTAGCAGGCAAAGGACGTGTGTCATAACATTGATCAGCATTCTGGTCAACCTCTCCTTCATTATTGGATTCAGGTTGCTCAGTATGCTGTTGTCCTGTAGCAGATACATTATCATCAGCAGTCATTTGTACCTCAGCCATTGGCTCTTCATCATATATGGGTCTGATGTCCGCATCATTCCCTGATCTGCTGCTTGTATCCTGCTCTTTTGATTCTGTCCCATTGCTTTCAATGATAACTGAACTAGCATCCAATGCATCCAATGCATTACTCGTATCAGTCTTTTCCTCTGTTGTCTGGATTTGTCTTTCATTCACCCTGCTTTCATACTCCATTTTATGTTGTGCTCTTTCACCAATCGACTTCTTAACAGATTCCATGTGTTGGATCAGTGTGTCACGGAATTCTGGAATAGCGAGTCGAGTGTATTGTAGGAATTTGTTGCGTATCATGTCAACATATTCATCATCCAAATAAAATCGTGACTTGATGAACATCTGAAACTGTGTCTGGAGTACTTTAAAAGCAGACATGGATCCAATCTCTTGAAATTCTTCGTTGTCAAGTTGCTTTTGTAGTTGATCCATGTACAAGAACATTGTGCCCGTGAAAGTCTCTAGATCTTGACCAAAGAGTGTTGCAAATGCGCGTTTAAATCCCTCTTCGGTTCGACTTCCTTTTAAGTCGTTGTTTGAAAGACACTTGAGGTGTGAAAGACACTTGAGGTCTTTTCCTCTGTTGTCTGGTTTTGTCTTTCATTCACCCTGCTTTCATACTGCATTTTATGTTGTGCTCTTTCACCAATCGACTTCTTAACAGATTCCATGTGTTGGATCAGTGTGTCACGGAATTCTGGAATAGCGAGTCGAGTGTATTGTAGGAATTTGTTGCGTATCATGTCAACATATTCATCATCCAAATAAAATCGTGACTTGATGAACATCTGAAACTGTGTCTGGAGTACTTTAAAAGCAGACATGGATCCAATCTCTTGAAATTCTTCGTTGTCAAGTTGCTTTTGTAGTTGATCCATGTACAAGAACATTGTGCCCGTGAAAGTCTCTAGATCTTGACCAAAGAGTGTTGCAAATGCGCGTTTAAATCCCTCTTCGGTTCGACTTCCTTTTAAGTCGTTGTTTGAAAGACACTTGAGGTGTGAATGAAGTCGTTGAAAAGATACCATGCAACTTTCTTTTGATTTGTCTTGAATTAGTTGCATTTGTTGTATTTCTGAATCTGAACACGAAGATAAGGTATCTTTCTTTTCCATTTTATCGTGAATTATGAAGTGTATCGCTCGTTCAATCTCAGCTTGTTCGAGTCCGTTCGTATCGATCCGCTCGTTTCGATCCGCTTCGGTAGTCGAGTCCGCTAGTTTCGATCACTCTCGTTCGATCCGCTAGTTCGGAATTCCGTTCGTTCGAATAGTATGGTTAATATTAAACTTCACGTATTATATTTCTAATACGTGTGACTTTTATTAAAACAAGATTTTGCGTATTCTGTGTGAATACGTAAGCCGCATGGATATAGTGTTAGGTGTGTGGGATCATGTTCTTTTCCCTCACCTGTTTAAGTCCCCCAATAGGTCACCGTTCAGACCCAATTTATACGTACTTGTTGCGCTCCACTGTTCAGGAGTGTAGATATTATGGGTAGCGCTATTAGAGGTCGGCCAACCTCTCGTTTCACTGTTTTAGAATTTACATAATATTAATATATAATGGCAATCATTCATTTGTGCTTTGACACTATATTTATTTTGTGTGCATTTTACTAGAATATTTTACTTTAATATTAACGAAGTGGCTTTGAACATTTAGACTTTCTATTATTGGGCATATCTATGTACTATGGAATTGTGTGTGAATTTATACGATACAAGTCTTGTATGGGCAGGACTTGTATTGGGATAAATTCATATGACTCTGGCCATGATGTATTCTTTTATAAACTATATTTAGAGACTTGTTCATGATCATAGAAGTGTAGGTGAATGTATTTGTTGGAAACACGAAAAGTGTCGGTCACTTCCAAAGTTGTAACAAGTCTTAGCTCGTAGTTAGTATAAGGATTAGATTAGTAATCTAGTCCGGCCCAAGGCCCATGGGTGGCCCAACTCCAGCCCATGGGCCGGCCATGGTAGTATTTATACACCCTCTCCTAGTCTTGGAGAGGGTTGGTTGTTCATTGTTGGTTGTTCATTTTGTTATTTCATTCCATACATTCCATAATACACATATCATCCATTCCATCCAAGTTTCTCTAACAATCCAACCCACATCTCACTCATTGTTCTTGGTTGATTCATTAGATTACTAGTATTCTTCAATTGGTATCAAGAGCCATGGAGTGGTGTGTTTAGATTTTTGTGTTTGATTAGTGTTCAAAACCTTTACAAAGATCAAATTAGTGTTAAAATTTTTTGGCTTAAAAACCTTAAAGTTTTCATTTTTATTGTTCCTATAGGGTTAGTAATACTAGTTGTACAAGAATTTTTGCTAAAAATCGTTAAAAATCGTGTTTTTTTGAGTTTTGAAAAGTTGTGTTTCGTAATAGCTAGGATCGAACTAGAGGATTCGAACAAGACATTCGAACTAGTGAATCGAACGAGATCATCGAACGAGCGGTTTTTTAGTTTTTTGATCGAACGAGCGGCTTCTAGTGTCAATCGAACGAGCTACTTAAGTGTCGATCGAACGAGCGGTTTTTTAGTTTTTTGATCGAACGAGCGGCTTCTAGTGTCAATCGAACGAGCTACTTAAGTGTCGATCGAACGAACGGTTCTTAGTTTTGATCGAACGAGCGGCTTCTAGTGTCAATCGAACGAGCTACTTAAGTGACGATCGAACGAGCGGTTCTTAGTTTTGATCGAACGAGCGTCGTCTAGTTTAATCGAACGAGCTGATCGAACTAGTGAAAAGTAAATTCAAACTTAACAAACTCAATTTTTAAAATTATACGGTTATTTCTTTGACTTGTAAA
>BQNB010049429.1:0-17761 GCA_026074375.1 Tanacetum coccineum
ACTTTATTGCGATGGAGTTTGTATATTAATTATTAACACTAAGGATTTATAACTTGCATCCTTTTTATTCACTAACTACATTTTTTATCTTTTCATCATTTTTTCATTCATTCATTTTTTTTATATTAAAACATCTTTAATCTAAATATGTTGATTAGATTTTAAAGAGTAAAACTCTAATTTGTAAAAATTAAAGAGAACACGTAAAATTAACCATTTTAAGAACTTCGGGGAAGAAAAACCACAAGTTATTCTTATAAGCCTTTAAGTTTTCCAAATAAACTTTGTTTAGCATCCTAACTCGTAAACAACACTATTATCTCTTATTCTCTGCAATTTAAAATCTCTAATAAAGAGATTCGCAAATACTTAGCATATATAAAATCCAACTTGGCATTTTTAAAATCTACTTGAGATTAGCACAAGTCTTCATTTACTAATGATTTCAAGTCTAGCATGTTTAAAGTCTACATGAGACTAGCACAAACTATCATCATTAATTGTTAAGGGAGAAAGCTAGAACTCAACACGTTCGATCGGGTCAAAAATTACTTCTTATTCTCACCAACGGAAAATCTACATTTGTGTCTTAACACTTATTTTTTAATCAATTACTAATATATTTTTTCATTTTTTTCTACAAATAAGAACTAAAAAAATTTAAATTTTTTGCTATTTTTGTGGGAAAATGAGTACGTGAGAAAAAAACAATAAGCAGGTAACATCAAATCGATAGATTCCCTCTCCAAACTAAAACGAAACGTTGTCCTCAATGTTTAAGGCCGGGTTCTACGAAAATCTATGCCGTTTATGAATTATGCAAAGATAAACGTGAATCGATAAGATGAAAGGATATTGGATCTCCCCAAACTAATTGCAAACACAGGCTAGGAAGCTCGAGTAATCGGGGACAAAACACCGAACACGAGAGTCTTCAGAAAATGTTAGGTCTTATCCTGCAAAAATTACAAGTACAAACAACAAACACAAAGAACAAAAAAGTACAAGCCCCAACACATCACAACACATTAAAAATAGAAAAGGATAGGCATGAGGTGAACTCCCATGAAGCGTCTTGTTTTTGGTCACCGAGTCATAAGCTTGACTCGATCCTTAAATTTAATTGTCCTTAGGGAAAGTCTAGAGATCTGGAATAACCAATGGTGGTGTATCCCCTCTATAGTAATGCTTAAGATGATGGTAGTTAAATTTGAAATTTGAACCATCAGGGTGAGACAATTTGGATGTGCCATAAGGAAAAACTTTAGTAATAGTGAAAGGACCGAACCATCGGGATTTGAGCTTTCTGGAGAAAATCTTTAATCGGGAGTTGAAAAGTAAGACTTGATCACCAACATTAAAGATTCGATTCTTGATCTTTGAGTCGTGAAGTTTCTTCATCTTCTCCTTGTAGATTAATGAATTCTCATAAGCTTGATCTCTAAGCTCATTAAGTTCGTTAAGTTGGAGCTTTTGATGATCACCTGCGGTCTTGAGATCGAAATTAGCATGCTTAAGAGCCCAATATGCCTTGTGTTCTAATTCAACTGGTAAATGACATGATTTTCCATAAACTAACTTATAGGGCGTGCATCCGATTGGATTCTTGTAAGCATTTCAAAATGCCCACAATGCATCGTCTAACTTGTCTGACCATGAGGCATGGTTTTCTCCTACCGTCCTTTCTAAGATTCTTTTAAGTCCACGATTTGTCACCTCGACTTGACCACTAGTTTGAGGGTGGTAAGCGGTAGAAAGACGATGTGTGACACCATATTTAGACATAACTCTATCAAACTTGTCTTTACAAAAATAGGTCCCACGATCGCTTATGATAGCTCTCGGTGCACCGAATCGGGAGAAAAGGGATTTCAAAATTTGACAACTACTCTAGCATCGTTGGTGGGGAGCGCCTTGGCTTCAACCCATTTGGAAAGATAATCGACTGCTACAAGGATATATTTGTTTCCCCTAGATGACGGAAAAGGTCCCATAAAATCAATGCCCCATACATCGAAAATTTCACAAACTTGGATCGCATTTTGAGGCATCTCATCTCGATGTGAAATTTTGCCTTGTCTTTGACATGCATCACAAGATTTGATCAATTCGTAGGCATCTTTGTAAATCGTAGGCCAAAAGAAACCGGCATCAAATACTTTCCGAGCGGTAATATTGGCACTATGATGGCCCCCGGTGGGTCCTTCAGGACAAGCTTTGAGGATTTCAAGAGCTTCTTGGCCAGATACACACCTACGGATGATTTGATCCGCACATATTCGAAAGAGATAGGGATCATCCCAAAAGTAATGCTTTACATCTTTGAAAAACTTCTTCTTTTGTTGAGTTGACATTCCTTTGATTAGAAAATTCCCCGCGTGGTAATTTGCTATATCGGCAAACCACGGGGTACTTTGATGAGAAGTCACCGTATTCAATGTTTCAAGAGGAAAGGTTTCGTTAATCTCCTTAGGATCAAAAACATTCTCATATGGGTTTTCAAGACGAGAGAGGTGATCGGCTGCGTAGTTTTCAGCACCTTTGGTATCAATCACTTTGAAATCGAATTCTTGAAGAAGTAAAACCCATCTAAGCAATCTTGCTTTGGCGTCTTTCTTGTTGAAGAGGTATTTTAAAGCGGAATGGTCCGTGTAAACAACACTCTTATTCATGATAAGATATGATCGAAATTTCTCAAAAGCGTATACTACTGCAAGCATCTCTTTTTCCGTTGTTGTGTAATTTGTTTCTGCTTCGGTCATCGTTTTGCTCGCGTAATGAATTGGTCTAAAATGCTTCTCAATCCTTTGCCCTAGAACCGCACCTATTGCATAATCACTTGCGTCGCACATGAGTTCAAAAGGTTGGTCCCAATTTGGAGCAATGAGAATTGGAGCTTCGGTTAATTTCTTTTTTAGAGTCTGAAAGGCTTGAATGCATTCTCATAAAAGATAACGGGGTGTTTTTCACTTCTTAATAGTTGGGTCATGGTCAAGATATTTAGAAAAATCTTTGATGAATCTACGGTAAAAACCAGCATGCCCGAGAAAACTTCGGATACCCTTGACGGTAGTTGGGTGAGGTAGCTTAGAAATCACATCGATCTTGGCTTTGTCGACTTTAATTCCTTTCTTCGAGATCTTATGTCCTAATACGATACCTTCTTTAACCATGAAATGGCTTTTTTCCCAATTTAGAGCTAAATTAGTGTCTTCACACCGTTTAAGCATTTTATATCTAGATGGTGTGATGTACGGAAGAAAAAGAATTTTCCAAAAACTGAGAAAGCACCCATGAAGACTTCCATTGTCTTTATCGAATCATGTCCATGAAAATTGCCATCAAACACCTCTGAATACGTGCCTGCGGTGACATTGCATAAGCCAAAAGGCATGCGGCGATAAGCAAACGTTCCGTATGGGCAGGTGAATGTGGTCTTTTCTTGGTCTTTTGGATCAATTGGAATTTGGAAATAACCCGAGAAACCGTCGAGGAAACAATAGAATTCATTTCCTGCGAGTCTCTCAAGCATTTGATCCATGAACGGCAAAGGGAAATGGTCTTTTCTTGTAGCTTCGTTCAACTTACGATAATCTATACATACTCTCCCCCCCCCCCCCCCCCCCCCCCCCCCCCCCCCCCCCCCCACCCCCCCCCCCCCCCCCCCCCCCCCCCTCCATCCTGTTACAAGTCTTGTTGGCACCAATTCGTTTTCATCATTGGTTACTACGGTCATTCCTCCTTTCTTTGGTACACAGTGTACTGGGCTCACCCAAGGACTGTCCGAGATTAGGTAGATCAATCCAGCGTCAAGAAGTTTTTCAACCTCTTTCTTAATGACATCATGGATATTTGGATTAACCCTTTTCTAATGTTAGACCATTGGGTTTTCGAATCCTCCCCATAAAACTATGAGAACAAAATTCTGGGTTTATACCCTTTATGTCGTAGAGCTTCCAAGCAATGGCTTGCTTTCGGGATTTAAGAACCTTTATGAGAGCGGTCTTCTCATCATCACTCAAATCTTTGGCAATTATGACAGGCAACTTGTTGTTATCTGCTAAAAATGCGTTATACGAATGAGTGGGTAAGTCCAAAAGTTCAACCCTCGGGAGTTCATCGATTGAAGAAACGGCGGAATTACAAACTTTAAGCTCTTTCTTGATTTCTTTAAGTAAATTTCCTTTGATTCAGTAACGCGAAGGATCACTATTGAGAAGAGATTCGAGAAGGAGAATGTCCCCCTCTGGGTCATAATAAGCTTCATCAACTTCCGGTGAAGTTGGATCATCGGCTAATAGCAAAAAAGTATCACTTCTCTAAAAGTAAAAATCACTATCCACGAAAGGAGTGAGAGTCGGTGAAGAATATGAAACAATCAGATCGTATCCGGGAGAAGGATTGCCATATGCAATTTCGTCGGAAAATCCTAAAACTTCTTGTGAGTATTCTTCACACGTGACATCAATAAGATACCCCCCCAAACTTCTTCACGATTCGAGATTAGTTGTATGAAATAGAAGGGAGCAATCACACATTTTTAGGGTCCAAGATTATCATCAATTCTAATAATTATCTCTCCTTCAATACACACAATTAAGCATGACCGTCCTAAGAAAAGGTCTCCTAGTATTAACGGTACTCGAGGATCGGCTATGAAATCAAGACAACAAATCGGCCGAAAATAGAACTATCCTACCTGAACAAAAACATTTCTCGGTACACCGGTTGGTTTGAAATTGATCGGATCGGCTTAATCTACCCATTTGTGTTTTGTTTAAGCCCGGGAGTCCAAGCTTTTTCCAAATGGAAAGAGGCATGAGATTAATGCTAGCACCTAAATCGGCTAGGGCTAAGCAATTATCAAACTCTTAAAAATCACATGGGATAAGAAAATCGACCGGGGTCATCTAGCTTCTCCGAAGCATTTTTGAGGGACAACCGCACTACAATTTTCATTCAAAGGTGTCATGGTTAACTCTATTAACTTATCTTTGTTATTAAGCATCTTTTTGAACATCGGAGCAAACTTAGGCATATAGATAAGTGCGTCCGCGAAACTTAGCTCAAAGTGAAGATTACGGAAAATTTCTATAAACTTGGAAGACTAGGAAATCAGCCTTTTCCGTAGTTCTCTTTTCAAGTTCTTGTAAGGTAAGAGCAAACAAGTCAAGATCTTTGAGTAACAAGAGGCTCATTGATTAGTTCCATTGTCTTGGTGTTTGAGTCTTGGACCAAAGGAGGTTTGATGTCCCCTTCGGTGTTTGGAAGCACCGTATTCTTTGTTATACCTCGGATTCCTTTTCCCACCACCGGCAGTGGAATCGAAGGTTCATCATAGAGGTACCATTTCGGTGGTAATGCCGTTGGCTCTTCATTTCTAGGATTTTAATGGTATTGCATGGTAAAGAACTCGACTTGAAACTCTCCTTGGTTGGTAGATAGGTTGTTTGCATAAAACTTAGCATCATGTTATGAAAATCATCTTGTTTTCTTTTTGAAATCATGTAAACTCTTTGAAAATCATTTTGGTGTCCTTTTGAAAATTTTGTCTAACTTTTTATTTTTTCATTTGCAAATTATTCATTTCGCAATCATTAGCCTTACATAACTTCAAAATCGTTTTTAGAAACACTCTATAATTTGTGAAACTAAAAAAGAGTAAAGCTTGATTAACCAAAGTTGATTTATTGGTGGTTGTATGGTAGGGGGCTTGATAACCTCCTTGAATGTTTTATGACGGTTTTGGTTGAAATTTGCCCTCTACGATTTTGATTCAAATGAAATGTTTCCTGATATCGGACTTTTGGTTTCCTTGGTTGTTTTGAACATGAGGTTGATTAAAACTGGTGGTCTCATTTGAATTTGCCAGATTAGGGCAAAAGGGGAAAAAAAAAAAAATTTCTTTGAACAGAGTTGCCACGGCGGCGTTTGCTGAATTGATGAAGTTATCATGATAAACGGGAGAATTCATTCCTGTTAATGGACAAATGTTTTGAAATTAGGGTTTGAACCACATGTAACACAAACTTCCTCGACTGCCTTGTCGTTAGCAGGAAGTCTGACATTCTTTTCACTAATCATCTTTCTAATGCGGCTCATTCAATACCATTTTATCTTCACGAGAAGCTGCGATTGTTTTGGAAATTCAAAAGAATTGAAGGTGTAGAATTAGAAAGAGGAGCATTCAGTACTCACTCTTGGTTTCAATAGCACGAACTTCATGAATAACGTAACCTTGGATTTACTCTCAATAATGGCTAAACCAATCACGAGGCATCTATCTAGAAAATTTCCCACCCGCGCGAATCTAAAGCATCTGATCATTTGAATTCAAATGAATAGTAGAACGTATTCAAGTTTGATTAATTCCTAGAAACCATGAGGACGGACATTGACGAAGAAGTCCTTTGAAACGTTCCCATGCTTCGTTGAAAGTTTCATTTGGTTTTTGCAAGAAATTGATGATTTCATTTCGAAGGTAAGTTGTTTTCGAAGGTGGAAAGAATTGGTTTATGAATTTCGAGACAAGATCATCCCACGTTAGAATCGATCTAGGGGGTTCTTTATCAAGCCAAATCCGGGCTTCACCCTCGAGAGAAAAAGGAAAAAGCAAAAGCTTAATCGACGTATTCGGAACGTCCGGATGTCTAAACGTAGAAGTAACCTTGTTGAAAAATCAGAGATGATTATGAGGGTCTTGCCTACCCGTAAATTGATTACTCTGAACAAGATTAATCAAAGTTTGTTTGAGTTCAAAATTATTTGCATTTATTAGTGGAACAACAATTGCATCCTCGTATCCCTCGATAGGAGCTTGTAGCATTTGAGCCATGGTACGATTGTCGGCCATTGGAATCTCGGGTTCCTCAACAATAACCGGTGTTATTTGTTGTTGTCGACGATTTCGATTACGAGCTTGAGAACGAGTGCGCATGCACTAAAAATAGAGAAAAGAAAAGAAAACAAAAATTACACTAATTTTTTTGGATTTTTGAATTTTTTAACAATCTATTTTAAACGGATACACGGAAGACAACTTAAACCAAATAATCGAATTACTTCACGGTAACTCTTAAAAATTGCTTCTTAAGATGAGCCGTACCTCGTAAATGACACAAATGGCAAGTTTTTGAATCTTTGGTTCGATTTGGGAACTTTTCAAGTTCACCGGAACTTATTTATGATAATACCTCGATTGAGAATATTATATGTTGGTGTTCTTTTACCAACTTTGTGTATTTTATTTCTTTTTAAGGACAATTTTTTTATATTTTTGATTTGATTTTTTTTATATGATAATTATACTAAAAAGAAAAAGAAAATATTTTTTTACTTTTTATATATATTTTTTTGGGGGGGGTTTTGATTTTTATAACAAAAATATAACTTTCGAAAACGAAAGGATCTTCAAATCAGAAATAACAAACTAAACGAAGGAAATCTTTAACAACTAATTCGCCCCGGCAGCGGCGCCAAAAATTGATTGATAGTTTTTATACACTATATTATATTAATACAAAATAGTATAGAGAATAATTCCCAAAGTAGCTCTCTAGGAAAATTCTTATACAAATATATAATAATAATAATATACGTATGATTACCGGGAAGTATGCTTTCCCGGGTCGTTTCCCCAACGACTTATGAAATTAAAACCACGCCTTAGTTTGGATGATGATTTGAATGAGAGAAAAGATAGATTTGATTATCTATAACTACTAATTAAAAGCAACAATTAAAATAAGAACACAAAAGCAATTAAACACTTAAAACAATGAACGGGAAACAAATAAAACGCGACAAATAAACAAGTACACTAAAATTAACTCCTAAAAATGCAAACTAAATTTCTAAACCTAAAATAAGACTAAATATAATTTTAAGAAAAAGAAAATTATTTTTTTTGATTATTTCTGAATTTATTATGAATTAAAAACTATTTCAATCTAATTAAATCCTAGAAAATAGCAAATAAAGTCCTAAAAATTAAGAAAAATGATTTTTAAACTTAGAAAGGTCTAAAATGATATAAAAACTAAGAAAACTATTTTTAACTATTTTTAAAATTAAAATCCTATTTTTAAAATTAAAATTAAAGGTTTAAAAATGAAAATAAAAATCTAAAAGTGTTGAAAATGATTTTTCTAAATGTAAACCTAAAAGTATTTAATCTAATGCTAAAAACTATTTTTTGTATTTTTCTGAAACTTTTTTCTATTTTTTAAGATTTTTTAAAAATTAAATCCTAAGAAAAATGATTAAAAATAATCTACTTGATGGAAAAATGTGAAAAATTCAGGGAACATCCTAAATGCTAACAGGGACTTAAGAAAAATAAGAACTATGAAAAAGCTAAACAAATAAGCCCTAAATAAGCTTTAATAAGCTACGGCTTATTATTAAAAAGGAAAAGGAAATTGCCTGTATTAATTAAATGAAAGGAAGGTTAACCAGATGAGCTATTGAAGCACACTGGTTAACACTTAGGACATATAAGCAAGAGGTCGCGGGTTCAAGTCTGGCAAACCCCCATTTTTTTGCAATTTTTTTATTTTTTTGAAAACAAAAGTTGGAACTTATAGATTACACATTTTTAAGCACTTTTTATAAAAACAACATATGCTGAAAGTGAGAAATAAGCTCTCTAAGAGCTTTTGAGACTACTGACTACAGAAAGTGAGCTTTTAAGCTCAAAATTGCTTGTTTTGACTAAATCACTTGCGCAGACTTTATTTTAAGCTCAAATGCAAATCTAAAAACTATTCCTGAAAGCTTAAGATTTCTACAAGCTAAAAATAAAAAGCTATTTGAGCTGAGAACACATTGAGCTAACTAAAATAGAAGATTAAAAAGCTAAACTCAGATAGTAACATAAAAAAACTCAAAAGCACAATAAGCTAGAAAACTCAATAAGCTTTGACATAAGCTTAGATTTTGAAAACTAGATTAACAACTGATAAGCTACAAACATAATGCATAAAATTCAATCCTATATGCTAGAGTTTTGGAATAAACTGTTTTTGGCCTTTTTGGAGGATTTTGTTGAACTTTAAAAAAAATAAAATGAGAAAACAAGTTTAAAACTAAATTAACCTATATGAAATCTAAACACCTGCTAAATTTAAAAGCTAAATTCCTAAAAACACTAGCTTAAATGAAAGATTAACAAGACAGCAGTACTAACTGATGTTAGTACTGCTGATGTAATTTGACAAGAAGTAAAACACAAATGCATGTTTCCTTAAGGGAAATCCTGCAGTACACACTCTATTTTAGTGTGTTTAATCACAAAACTCACACTAACCAAACCTTTAAGAGCTTGGATCAATTTATAGTAATCAAAGTAAGGGAGAAATCTCCCCTGGTGCACAACCAAGTAATTTAAGCCAAAAATGATTTTAAACCTAAACTAATGATTCAAAACTTCTCAAAACCTTATCAATTATCAATATTAAACTGCCTAAAGAAAACTCAAAGTCACTTGAAACTTTTGAGGGTCAAATAGCACTAAACCAAACACCCCTTAAGACTATAACAGATTTCATTAGGCTTATCAATTTGAAAACTAGTGATCATCTCCTTGATACCAGATATTAAGTAGCTTATAACCATCCTAATTAGCTTATGCAAACAAGTAAACAAAACAGAAACTAAGATCTTAAAGAATTAAACTAATATTTTTGGTTTTTTTTATGATATTATGACAGATTATAAAATTCTAAGTTCTACAACAATTAAGCTAAAAACAGATGAAAATGTATGACTAATAAGCAAAATAAGACACAGATAAGCAACTAGAAAGCAAATTTAAGAAACTGATAAGCAAATAAGTAAAGCTAAATAAACTATTAAGCAACTATTAAGCTAGAAATTAAAGACAATGAAATTAAATGAAAACTTACAGGGACCTTAGCCAAACAAAGGTAAAAGAGCTCAAAGAGCTTATCAACAGCTCTGGTTTATTTAAAATAAGCCAGTAAAAGTCCATGGGAGCTCTTCCATTGTAAGCTCCCCTTCCATTAGCTTATAAGTCCAAAATTTAAAGGTATTTAACTGATTTTAGGATTTAAGTAGATTAAATGAGCAAATGAGCTCTATCACAAGCTTAGAGACTTGTGAGAGCTTATGAGTAGCTTATTGATCCGTATGCTAACATATGAGCTTATAGAGAGCTTATGACACTTTTATGAAAGAAAACTCAAATTTTATTAACTAAAATGCTTGATTACATTACTTTAAAAGAAATTACAAGAGATTAAATGAGAAATTACATTAAGCTAATACTAAAAGCTAAAGCTAAATTTTACTAAAAACTTAAAAGCTAGACTAGGTGTAAAAAGAAAAGATGATCCTCCTGTGTGTGAGGTGAGTGACTATTTATAGTGCTATAGAGAAACTTCTAGTCTTTCCTTGCTACACACGCTCCCTCCAATCAACACCGTACATTCCATCAATCATTGGTGAGTAATTTTTGGCCGTTTGATCAAGTCTTGGGATTTACACAGATTGCCAGCGTGGCAATCCGTGTGATGCTCTTGTGCTTGATCCGTGAGTAGCCCGAGTATAAAAATCCACTCCTCGTGTGTTTTCTTATGTCCAATGTGGCATTCCCCTTGTGGGACTAAACCAATACGAGTCTTTGATGACGTGATTACCCTACCAGCGTGTTCATTATACCTTGAATTGTCCTTGTAAGCCCTTAATTGTCATTTGCCTTATGATATGACTGAATGGTAAAATGGTAGGGATGGATGAATAATAAAAAGGGTTTTCCCGCTTATTTTTTAACTAAGAAGGATAAAAAGATTTAAACTTTGGGTATATGGCAACTTTAGTCCCTCTCTTTGTGAAGTATAAAAGTAATACACATCTAAGTGTATTACAACTATCAAAATTGGCATCTTCGGTCCCTGGACTTTTATAAAAGGGTTATGGTTTAGGGTTTTTGGCCGGGTATGGGTAATTGGGCTTGGACTTTTGGGCTTTGGATCCGGGTGTTGTTTTTGATAGGTTTAGGTCCCATTACACTTCAAGGACCATTTGTGTAATCTTTCTGAAACTTAAAGATTGATTTGGAACTTTTTGGGGCTTTGTTCTTGTTGTGGTTGACTTTGTTGACCCATAGTTGACTGAGAGCTTTGACTTTTTGACTTTGGCTTCCGGCTCTTGCACGCTCTTCCATTCTCATGCTTGGTGTTTGACCGTTTTTGACGGTTTTCTTGTGATTTTTGTCTTATCCGTACTTGTATACACAAAACATAAAAACAAGCATATCTTTGCCATTTTTTTTTTTAAGTTTTATGTTTTTTGGTCATTTAGGGTCATTTTTGGTGTTAACGGATATGTGTATTTTACACCTATCACTTTCCATCTTCCTATCGAGCTTGAAAACAAGGCTTATTGGGCCTTAAAGCATTGTAATTTTGATCTTAAGACCGCGGGTGATCATCGAAAAGTTCAAATGAAGAATTAATGAAATCCGAGATCAGCTTTACGAGAAATTCTTTTAATCCTACAAGAGAAAACGAAGAAGATTCATGACTCCAAGATTAAGAACCTCATTTTCAACGTTGGTGAGAGATTATCCTTTGAGGATCGCCATTATCTTTCTTTCACATATGTTATCCGAATCTTTCTTTCTTATTTCACTTATCCAGTTGAATTTCCATTTCCTTTCTCCTTCGGGAGTGACGACACCATTTTTGACCCCGGCATCTCCGCTTATAGTTTCTATTCATTAGAGCCGGTGGCATGCAAGAATCTGATGACAATTTTTCAATTAATTTGTTTCTGCCCCAAGGACAAAGGAATTCGGGGAGAGTCAAGCTAGAGACTCGCACAAAAACAAGCGCTTCTCGGGAGGAAACCTGTGTTTCTATCTTTTCCTTTTCTATTTATAAATAAGTGTGATGTGAGGAGGTTCGCCTCTTCCTTTCTCGTGTTTCGCGTTTTGTGATTTTATGTCCAGGATTGCCCGGATTTTGAAGACTCTCGTGCTCGGTGTTTTGTCCATCGTTCACTCGCTCTTCAAATCCTTAGCATGCTTATATTGGGAATCCGATATCCTAATCTTATCGACTAACGTTTATCTTTAGCATACTTAATAAACGGCTTTAGATTTGCGTAGAGACCCCTTTATATCAAGATTATGCATTGAAATTAGTATGGGGGAATCTCACATTGAGGACAATGTGTAGTTTTAGTATGGGGGAATCTATCGATTTGATTATACCTGCAGCCGTTGTTCTCACGTAACCCGTTTTTCCACCAAAAATATGTGATTTGTGTGAAAAATAGCAAAATTTAAAAAATTTTGTGCATGATAAAGTGAAAAAAGTGATAAATGTTGGAATAAAGTGATGAAATAAGTGTTGTAACACAAATAAAGGTGAGAACAAGAAATAAATTTTGATCCGACCGGTTTTATACCTTAGCTTTTTCCTTAACATATTTAAATCGAGTTTGTTGCTAGTCTTATGTAGGCTTATCCATTATGCCGAACTCGATTTATTAGAGTTGAGATTGTTGCCAGTCTATGTGACTTGTTAAAGTGCCGATCTTAATTCGCTAGGCTAAGCATTCGCGAGTCTCTTTCTTAGAGATTTTAAATTGCGAAGAACGAGAAATGATAGTGTTGATTATAAGTCATGATATTAAACATAGAATAGTTGGATTTCTTTAAGGCTCATAAAGGTTAATTGTGGCTTTTTGCTCCCATCAGCTTAATAAACGTTATATAATTGTTGAATAAATAAAGTTTCTTTGGTTTTTGCGATTCTTAGTTTAGATCACTTCGTAGAGATTCCCTCTGGTGAAAGAAAGGTACACATCGAGGTTTTGTCAGTGTTGTGGGGAAATAGACTCCTGGACCATGGTCGGCTCGCATACCGATGTGGCAGTTGTTAAAAGACCACAATAATGGTGTAAGTAGAGTTAATCATGAGATTACTTATGCCTTAAAGAGCCTAAGGGTATATGTTGGATCGATTTACTGAATAGATCTAAACCTTCAGCTTGTAAAGGGTTTGTTGCCTTAGATAAATCTAAAGTAACAATTATGAAACACTGAGTGAACACTATTGATTATGCGGAATCTAATCAATAATGCTAAGAAGAACAATAATGAATACCACAAAAGAACTTTTATATTAAACTTTGAATCTGCCTAGGTTATAGATTACAAACTACGATTACTATTTGATCTCTATGATCTTGTGTAGAATTATATATACTAACTATGCCTAGGGATCCTTTTATAGACTAAGGAAACCCTAATGGGCTTTACAAAACGCGTATAAAGATAATGCATATCTTTTCCTAAGATATCTCATGCATATCTTTAACTCTAACTAATTTTTGCCTAAGCAGACTTAACTATTACATAAACAGTATTAACTATTTAAGCAGAATTAACTATAATACTAACAGAATTAAGCCTGTTATACAAAATTCCTAACAATCCTCCCTTGAAAACCCTTGAACTTTCACTGTAACTTCCAAGTTTCTCAGTTTGTCCTTTAGTTTGGGCTTTTGAGAATTATATCCAAGCATGTCTTCAAGTCCTTAACTTCTCTTGAGTGATGATCTGTTTGATGTTCTTTGAAAAACCAGATCATACTTTATCTTTTAGTCTTTGTCTTCTCTTCACAGCTACACAGCAACATCCAACTAAGTTAGCTTTATAGTTTTTGGCAAACTACCAGCCATCAACGGATTTGATATGTCTTTACCATGAGTCGTTTGCTATGGACTAGTCAATGCTTCATTGTAGTAACAAGGTGCATTGATAACC
This sequence comes from Tanacetum coccineum, assembly GCA_026074375.1. NCBI lineage: Eukaryota > Viridiplantae > Streptophyta > Magnoliopsida > Asterales > Asteraceae > Tanacetum > Tanacetum coccineum. The sequence goes on from BQNB010049429.1 coordinate 13,796, forward strand.
TTATAGTTTTTAGCAAACTATCAGCTATTAAACGGATTTGAGTTTCATCTTACTCAGTAGTAAAACGTTTGCCCCCGGAGTAGCTCAATGTTTTAGTGCAATACTATCGTGCATTGATTAAAACCATACAATTTTGTAAACAGCCAACCATAAAACGGATTTGAGAAGTCTTTACCAAAGCGCGTTGGTTGCTTTGGACTACCAGTCCTTAAGCCTATTAAGCCATGGTGAACTGATAAACCATTGTTGGTGGTGGTTAAGCCACGAACACCAACCCCTTCCTCACTTCTATAATAGTCTACAATTATCCAAAACATACTAACATGCTGAAACTGATAAACTTTATCACTTTCTAATCCCAGCTTGTTCTTCGCAATTATCTTCAAAAAGTTTATAACAAACTTCATTCATTTTTCCATCTCGAACTTCATTTCAGAATCACTTGGCAAGCAATCTTTTGACAATGGATATTGTTCTCATCCGCTAACATATAATATAGTGCAGTGCCTCGCCAAAGTTAAACAATGTACTTCACACTTATCATAATACCTCCAACTAACCATCTTTTGTTGAAGTGGTAAGCTCCAAATAGCATCTTCATTGAGAGGTGGATCAAACATAGTCCCACAGATCACCTCAAAGCACTCTTGTCATAAGCATTCAGGCCTATTGTTCAATACATCTGCATTACCAACCCGTACAACCTCTAGAGTCCTCTCTTGTGAAGTCTTTAACCATAGCTCCAAAGCTCATGTAGACTGTATCGAACTCTATTCTGCCTCTCATTATCTGATAACTCTACTTCCTTTGAACCTTGCTGAAATATCTTCCAATTTACCACACTGATCAAAATTTGTAGTCAAAGGAGTAGGATTTCATAGCTTCTACTGATTCTTCTATATCATTTTCTGAATCTTCTTGTGCACTCTTGTCAATATTTATACCCTTTCTAGCATTTTGCTTCTTTCTTTTTCCTGTTCTTTTTACTGGCTCCTCTTCTTTTACTTCAGCAACTTTTTCTCCTATAGGTGGAACATCTTTATAATTCAAACATTTTGTTTTCTTGAATCTTTGTCTGAAACTCTTTCTCCATATCTTTCAATTTAGCCCTTTGTAGCTTCCGATTCAAGATTTATAAGAACAAAAGTGGTCAATCTGCTGAAGCTAACTTATCCAAACTCTCTTTAATTTTCTTCAAAACTTCAATTTTTCTTTAACTGAGAAAGCCTTCCAAGTTTTTCCTTAAATCTTAAGATAGTTTGACATATTAGATTCTTAAATGTGACTGATTCATGGGTTTGTTTCTCATTGCCTTAGCTCTTTCCTCTGAAAGTGTTCCTTTACTTTGATTCCACCATTTCTGCCCATTCTTTTTTTGCAAATCTTGTTCAGAAAAATCCTTTCCCAACACATCTTTTGTCAACTCTGCATTTGCTTCTAGCTTGGCTTTAATAGCATCCCAGTCTTCTTCAGTATAAAATTGAGCTTCAAATTAAAACTTGAGCTTTTCTTTCTTTTTGTTGTTCTGATAAAGTTTCCTCTTCTGCCATTCGTTTAGCTACCATTTTAGCTACATGAATACAGCTTTGCGAACTTCTTCATCCAATTGAAGCTTGCAACTTTATAGCCTCTTCCAATCCAGCTTCCCTCCTTGTCTCATTTTGTTCTTTAGTTTTTGAGTAGCCTGGATATCCTTCCTCTTCACTCATTGGAGCCTTTCCTTCCCTTTGACCCCTTTTGCTAGCAGTACCAGAATCAACTTTAGTACTACCAATACTAACTTCTTCAATACCAGTATTAACTTCTTCTTCAGCATCCAATCCAATATCAATCTTTTTAGCCATATACCTTGCTCTCCTCCTGTATCTCTTGCCCTTATCAGTCGACTTTGCTTTGCTAACACCCTGAGAAGCAACCTTTGACAATGTTTTGGCTGCCTCCAAGATTGTAGGATTGATATCTTCTTCTTGAGCCTCCCTAGAAGCTTTTGTAGGAGTAACAAAATATGTTGACTTCTCTTTCATAGATTCTCTAACCAAAGAGACTAGAGGATCATCATCAATATCCTGGATTATCCTCCCCTGATCCTCTGGTTCTTCACCCTCTGATGCAGACATAATGACCTTCTTGGATTTCCTCTTCAAAGCTATTTCCAGAGATTTTACCTTATTTACCAATTTAAGCACAGTATTCCCTAGTGTCTGTTTGGTTTCCTTCAACTCTTTCTCCAAACTAGTAACCATGGTCACCAAGTTAGGTACAAGTACCATCAATTCCTTGAGTTGTATACTGGCCTTAGCACTTCCTGATATGTTACCTTCAGGGAGAGGTGCTTTATAGGACCTAGGTGATAAGTAATGAGGTGGTGAGTAAGGTGGTGATTGAAAGCGGTGAGTTAAGTGGTGATTGAAGTGGTGAGTGAGGTGGTGATTGAAGTGGTGAATAAGGTGTTGATTGAAGAGGTGATGATGGAATAAGTAGTGATGGAATAGGTGGTAGGGATGTGGATGACAGTGGATCAACAGGTACGTGATGAGGTTCAGCTGGTTGTACTGATCCGTCACCTTGATCTATAGCTGCACCTGCCAACATAGCAGGCAGCAATGGTATAAAATCCCATGCATAACCCCTTTTCATGTTTGCAAAAATCTTTTTTGTCAAAGTTGAGGCTAAATACTTTCCTTTATATTCAGTGTTAATGTCCAAAATAATTTGTAAAAATCTTGGATACATTAAAAATTTTGTATTACTCTTTAAGTTATGAACCATTCCATCAAAAATCATTTTAGAAAAATTATAAACCCTATTACTAGATAGACGTATTAATGCAGTAGCAACAGTACTACCAAATTGATCCCATCCACCAAACTTAGGGCTTAAGCAGTGTAAAATATAATGGATTAAAAATTTCCATTGGGGTGAAAAATTCTTTTTCCAAAAAGTTAAATTACACTCAGTAACATACCCCAATGTGGCTAATCCAGCATATATTTTAGCATCTGATAAATTATGTATTCCTATTGCATCTGCCAATTGAAGTTTACTTCTGACAGATGCCTTAGTAATAGTATACTCTTTAGAGTCTATAGATGCTACTAATTGTTGAGTCCCATTAGCAAGTGTTCTGACTGTGGCAGTTTGCCAGAACTGTTTGACTAGGGAGTCATAGATAGTAGGATTATGAGTTAAGGCATACCTAAGAGATGTACCTTTAAGAAAATACACTACCTCAGCAAAACCAACACTTTCATTTGGTTTCTTCAGGAAAGATAGCATATTATGCTTGTCTGAGTACTTTAGATTGGCCATATGAACACGTTGATGAACAAAAGTCATAAGAATTCAAATTCTAGTGTTGGGTTTGATATGAGTGAATGACTAAGTACTGGTAGAGAGAGAGAATTGAGTTTTTATCGATGAATAACAAGGTTTCTTATTGGACCGACTATAAAAGAAGTTTCTTTAGAGCAAAGAAAGATATTATATAGAATAAAGTGTCGTAATTATCTAAATAGAAAACCTATCTTAGAAGTATGCGTCGTAAAAATCTCTAACGGTAATATTTAAATAAGAAAAATCAATTTTCCCTCACCAGCACCAACGGTCATCTACCAGACTTAACATTAGCCTACCAAAATTAACATTAGCCTACCAGACTTAACATTGGCCTACCAGAATTAACATTATAGACTACCAGAATTAACTCTAGTACTTAGTACTTACAGACCATATATGAGTAGAATTTGCAGCACAGCTTCTATCCATCCTCAAATCCATGCTTATCCTGAAATAGTTAGTAAAAACAAGAAAAATGCTACAATATATATCATTGACTAGAACTAACTATTTCCTAACTATTAGTATTAATACCCTAGCAGTATTAATTATAACTAGAAGTACTTACTACACTTTACAAACTTTACAATTTTAACCTCCCCTCAAATGTAGCTACAGATTTAACATTCC
>BQNB010049429.1:21349-32576 GCA_026074375.1 Tanacetum coccineum
AAAAAAAAAATAAGTTTGCCGTGGGCTGTTAGCCACGGCGCGAAGACCCTTGGCGCGAGCCATGGAGTCGTGCGCCGTTGGCCATTTTGGCGCCATGGCTTGGCACCAAGCCAACAGCCAACGATTCCCTCCCCTCTTATAGTATTGTAGTATCATAATACTACGTAAAAGTTTGTTATAAACACATGCAGGTCGGTGACAGATCCAAAAAAATATCACCATAAGAGCAAGCGGTATGGTTGGCTGGTGACTTCAAGCCATAGCACCAGCTTACTTTTTTCTCGTGCCAACCACACCAGGTCTCGTGCCATCATGCCTTGGTTGGTAATTAACAGTCAGCGCGATGGAGCTATGGCGCCACTTTTTATGGTGCCAACCATACCGAATGTGGTGTCATAGCTTCTCGTGCCATAGTGTTGTATTTTTGTTGTATGTGTGGACCCATGGCACTACATTTTCTGGTGCCAACGAGGGAGCCACAAAATGTAATGCCATAACATTTCTCGTGTCATAACATTTTTACTTACGTGACAACACTTTTTGATGCTATGACTTAAGCCATGGCACCACTGTGTCCAGTGCTCTAACAATATACAGTAACGTTTTTTTATAAAACTGATGCAATACAATATTATTTTTCAACACTACACGTTTGGATGGATTTGCATGTTGTAGATTCTCTAATCTCTATGGTCAGGGCCGTCTTTAGGGGAGTGCGGTAGGTGCGATCGCACAGGGCCACCGTTTGATGAGGGCCACAAAATTTTATGCACTTATATTATATATATACATAATATCATATTCGAGTTAAATTACTTCATGCACTATTGATACATATCAAGGCCGGCTATTAAGGTGTGCAACGCGTGCATGTGCACCGGGCCACCTCCAAAATAGGGCCACCAAATTTGAAATCTTTTTGTTATGTATACATGGGTATTTTTAATCATTTTGAAAGATCGAGTATATACATATGAAGTATATATAACTGAATGTGCAATTTGTTTTTATGGTCCACCAAGGCCCAAATATTTAAAACTGAAATGTGTCTCATTATTCATCTAATATACAACGACTTAGCATATTGGAGATGCGAATTTGCGATGATATATCTTTCATTTTTACAATCGCTCTCATCTTTTGCTTTTAAGGTAATGTTTCAAATTTATTATTTTGACTTATTATTTAATTTTTTGCTTTTTAGAGTACAACTTTTTAATCTTTTATGTTCCAAATTAATGGTTAATTATTTCGTTACTTCTTAATTAGATTAATTATTTACTTCATTTGATCTAACACAGAGTATGTGATATTAGATGTTTTCTAGTATTACGTATTTCGTAATATATGGTGGCTCTGTAATACTAATTAGATAGCTATTGAAAATGACATGTTAGAAAGTATTAACTATGATAATCTAATCAACAACTTTGCTTTTAAGAATGCTAGAAGAATCGCACTATTTAAATAGTTAATTTTGATGCTTTTAACTCGGTTAAATGTTTCTTTTAGTATCGTTGTTTTAATGTTTTTAGAATCTAATACTTTTTACGTATTATTAGTCGATATTTTTACTTTTTGGTACTTAGTGGGCCTCTATGTAGTCATGGCACAGGGCCATTGAAATCAACGAGACGGCCCTGTCTATGGTCTATGCTTTTAAGCATCTTGCTATCCATTTAACATCGTGATACACCGACATGTTATCTTGTGTCGATTTGTAAGCGATAGAAAACAAATTAAATTATATGGTAGTTCACCTATTATATAATTATTAAAGCAGAAAAAGAGACTATAAACACCATATATCAATGTCAACGCAAGACATATTTTTAGGCTATAAATGACATATTTCAACTGGACTAAACCAGCTCAGATGCCTCGATCTATCAAGGACAAACGCAATATAACAAACCTTTTGAATTGCTTAAACATGTGTCATTCGCTCGTTCATTCAGCACATGCACGTTTGTTTCTACCACGAATTGTTAAAGTGCATACATTTTGTTTTGTTTCTTTCACGAAAACTCTTAGAACCGAGTCTAACAAGGAGATCCTAATATCGCATTTCATTAACGTTATTTCAACGTCACGTTAATTTCTTTCTCTACAACTAATTCAACCGTCAATTTGGTAAAACAAGATAACAAACTTCACCGCCCAAATATACCTCAATTATACAAAAATATACTCTCTTTTTTTAACGGCAGAAATATATTAAAAAGACATCTAGCAAGACACTAGAGCCAAATAGTACAAACCAAAACTAGAGAAAACCAAAACTACATATTCTAACAACAACCCAAGGCTTTAACTGCGAGGATTGCAAAATGGATGAAAAAACTCTTGCCGAAACAAGAGAAAAACCCCCCACCAACGGAGGCCGAGCCACCGGTTTTCACTCCGCGATGTTTTTGATGCAATCCCAACCAAGCCCCAGGAAAACCAAAAAATTACAAAGACAGATAGATCTAACGATCTTTAAGCCACACAACCAAGTATTTTACCCTTTTTCGTCTATATTCACCCAAAGCCGTTGGTTTTTTGAACCAATGCGTCGAAAATCAAACCTTTCTAGGCCTTCTCACGCGAAAAATACAAAGAGCAATTTTTATAAATCCAAATGTGCCTCCACAAACGATAGATAGAGCTTCAAACGCCATTTTTTATGCAGACAATTAAACCGCAAACCTTAGAAACCAAAATTGCCAAGCAGAAGAAATCAAGAAAAAAAGATGTTTATGTTCCAACCATCGAACCTATATAACCCGAAAAAGATCGACCGCCATAGAGCAACCAAAGGAACTAAAATGAACACGAGATTCCCACTTCAGCCATTCACAATATCTGCACTGAACCAAGAATATCTTATACCCTTCATTTGATAAAGCAAAGTCTCGTACGGAAGCTTATACCTATGAACCTACGCCCTGCAAAAAACAGTTAACTTTAATATGAAGAAGCTTAGACCTATCTGGTGGTGGATGAGGAATTAGCAAGACCATGATTATCAATAATTTCCCTGAGCTATGACATCACCGAAAACACAACCATCCCCCATTCAGAGACCACGTACCAACTATCGCAAGCCAGAATATAAAACCACTGATGAAAGTCAATTGAGAGAACTACGATCCATTGACATCTCTACGCTACCTCCTTTAGTACTCTACGAAACGTAAAAACCCAATTTGAATTCTGCATTATTTGCCAACCAAAACATCCTAATGGATCCAAGTTAAAAAAGTCTGAATAAAACCTAACTGTGAAGCATTTCTTTCACAAGAGTCCATTCACGTAGCCAAAAGCTAAATTATAGCCATTATCCAATTCACCATTTTCCTAATATCGCATTTCATTAACGTTATTTCAACGTCACGTTAATTTCTTTCTCTACAACTAATTCAACCGTCAATTTGGTAAAACAAGATAACAAACTTCACCGCCCAAATATACCTCAATTATACAAAAATATACTTCACATAAACAAAATAAAACTCACACAACTCAACCTGGCCCTATAAAACACTCATTCACGACTCGGTCATCCTCAAAACCGAGTCCTCGTTTTATAAGGTTGAAGACGCGTCGAAGCCCTGAGCCGTAATAAGGAGGACGCGAGTCCTCCAAAAAAAAGACTCGGTCTTCACCTCCTTATTACGCTTAGTCTTAAGTATACGAGTTGAAGTGAATTCGTTTATCATAAAAAGGTCGGGTTTAATTATTTATTTCTAAACTCAAATGACAAATTCACTTTCACAATTTTCTTTTATTATAAAGATATCAAAAAAACGTTAACTGTTAAAAAAAGAAAGAGATCGTCACGACGAGATTAAACTATCTTTTAGATAACGCTTTGATTTATTTTCAAAAAATAATATTAGTGTTTTTTTTTCTTTCACAAAAATGTGAGAAATTTCAAGTTCAATAACTTTTAGATTGAATGTAGTAGTGACTACTTTTAACATCATCACCTCAACATTTAGGGTAAAGGCTATTTATTACCAACCTACTTTCTCATTTGTACCGTTATGACCAATTTTTTTTTTCCGTAGATATTACACCCACGTACATTCAAATTTTTTTCGATATCACCAATATGACCATAAAATGACTATATTACCCTTGTCTTCTTTAACATATTTACCCTTGTCGGGTTGTTTTGACCCGAACCCGATAACCCGATAGTGTTATCGGGTCAGGTTAGGGTTGAAATATATATTTTATCGGGTTAACCCGATATGTACTATATTATTTTCTTCTCAGATAGAGCTTAGCACAAATATAGAAAATGCCTATTGAAATACTGATGAAATGGTCGTAATGTTGTTTTTTCTTGCTGCTTACTCGATGCACATGTCTATCTTATGTTGGCTACTTTAATGTTGAATTATGTTGTTTATTACTGTTGTTTTAGACGCTGTGTAGTTTTCAAATGGAACGAATATAAAGATAATTAGGCTTGATACTTTCTACTGCTTATGTAATTTTGGACGCTACTTGCTTCTACTATTACGGTTTTTATTTTGTTACTGTCCACAAAAAATAAATAAATTGTGTACATGTTCATTTGTGAAGAGTTGAGTTTATTAGATAACCCGAGTCATCCGACCCGACACAACCCGACCCGAATCTCACCCGAACCCGATAACCCGATTCCTTATCGGGTCGGGTTGCGGGTGCGTTTTTAAATACCAAAACCCGACCCGACAAGACCCGTAACCCGATAACCCAACCCGATAACACCCCTAACTATGAATGTTAGCGGTTGGCTTTGGGTAAATCCAGGTTGAGGCTAAAAAATATATATTCAAACTTGACCCTATTAACATCTCAGGTTAGTCGAGTTTGGGTTTGTTTGGGTCGGGTCTATTCGGGTTTCGGTTAGCCCAAATGTGAGTAAAATGATTAAAAAATTGCTTAGTCAAAAAAATATAACAAATCTTGATTCAGGTCATTGGAGTCAACCCGAGTCCGAGTTAACCAAACATTTTCAACCCGATGTCCAACCGTATTTAGTATTCGTTTTACTCAGGTTGACCCGAATAACTCGAATAAGCTTAATTGGGTTGGGGTCGTGCCGGCTCTTATAACACCCCGAGTCCTGACAATCTTCCCGAAAAATAAAGAATTTACCAAGTTTATGCTTGTATGATGACAAGCTCGATTCACGTGGATTAGTTAGCTAAAATATCAGTAATTAATATTATTTTTCAATATGTTTATATTTTACACTAAATTCAGTATGAAGTTTAATGTGCATATGGTAGATGCTCTTGCTGCAAACAAACATAAATAGTGTAGGTCCTTGGTTTAGGATCTGACTAGCCTTTGTAAGACAATAGATAACTTGGATAAATCCAAATCAACTATATGAGAGACACTGACTATGAATATCAAGTGTTAATGCGGAATCTTAACACAAGAATAAAGAAGAAACGATAATACTAATTTGCTATTAAGCTCTATGCTTCTATTGATATTTCTCAAAACGTACCATTTAACATTGTGCCTTAGGGTTCCTCTTATACACAAAGGAAACCCTAATGGGCTTTACAAACGTCAAAGGATAATACATATCCTTTCCTAAGATATCTCTAAGATAACTATTACTATTCTGTTACATAAACAGACTTAACTATAAACAGAACTAACTATGACCAGTACTAACTACTCTACCAGTACTAACTTAGTACTGCCAGACTTAACTAAGTACTGCCAGTATTAACTTAATACTAACAGAACTAACTATGACTACCAGACTTAACTGTTATACTACCAGTATTAAGTCTGTTACAATCTATTTTCCCAACAATCCTCCCCTAACTTGATCTTCACTTGTGAACTTCAAGTTCCTTCAAAACATTCTTGATCTTTACTTTAAATACTTTAAGCTTTCTGAGGATGTTGTAAATAGAATTCTTCAAGTTGTTCTTGATCTGCAACACTTCAAGTCTTCACTTTTTATCTTTGCAGCAACTAATCTTCAAAGCTCTTCAGCAATCCATTACTATCAGGGCAACATTGACAATTTTGTACATCAAATCATAAAGTTATTTTAGTCTTTCTCATCACTTCCAGGTGTGTTAACTCCTGTGAGAGGTGAATCATTGAAAAATTTTTAAATGGATTTGATGTCTCTTTACCAGTTAGCCATTCACTCTGGAGTAGTCAGTCCTTTGGCCACCAGAAAGGTGCATGTCCAGGTTAACTGAAAACCATTAATCACTCTTGTACATTAAACATTGGTGAGTTGAATACCATATGGTTTTTGGCAAACCATTACAGCCATAAACGGATTTGATATGCCTTTACCTGTAGCCGTTTGCTCAGGGCTAGTCAATCCTTTGGCACCTAGAAAAGGTAAATTCCATGTGATTGTAACCTGTCAACTTCTTTGACATGAAACTTGGGTGAGTTGATATACCACTCACTTTTTTGGTAAAAGTGTCAACCATCTAATATGGATATATGGCAATTTGTCTATTACCATAAGCCTAATCTAATGGACTAGTTAAAGGTTTCCCCCACAGCCTACCACAAGCCATAACCTTGTGGGGGCTAGCAAGCTCTTCACTTAGACAGTATGTGTGGAGTTGAAAACCATAAACAACTTATAGCAAGTTCAACCATAAGAACGTTTGAGAAGTCTTACCAAGAAGTCTTTGCTCTGGACTAGCCAGTTCATATGTGAATAGACATGGTGAACTGATAACCATATGGTGTTTAAGTGCATAGCACCTCCACCAAGTTTATCGCTTCCTCATCTCTTCCTATATTTCAACTCTTCAGAGCTTCACATACTTCCTAATGCCAGTCTTGCTTTTCTATATTTTCAACATTATACAATCCTCATTATCATTCCATTCCAGAAGCTTCATTTTCCAGGCATAGTTTTGACATACCCCTCGCAGATAAAGGGCTATTTTTTTCAGACACCATATAAATATCCCATTGACTCCAAATTCAAACAGTGTACTCTCTCACACGTATCATAATATCTCCAACTTATGATCTCTTGTGCTGAACTTTACAACTCTAAACAGAATCTGTAGGTGTGTGTTAAAAAAAAAAAAATGCTTAGGGTTCCTTCGAAATTCTACACGAAAAACATATCTTTTAAAAATACTTATAAAATGATCTTCTCTAGTTTTAATCCCTGGTCCTTCCATCCCATATCTATTCGATTACAATCCTATATAACGTCAGTAAGTCATATCTAATATAGACTTCAACATAGGCACCAAAAATTAAATGTATACTATGTCAGTACCATCATCTTCCCTAACTCTATTTGGTACGCTCCTTTTTCCATCTTTCCTTGCTTGATGATTCTTATAAGTAGCTATACTGGTGTTTTCATAAGCTACAGGAAACATGATTAATTGAAAATATTTATTATACCTGTGACAGACTCATGCATGTTCAAAATCCAACTTTATTTGAACCTTCCAGACAATCAGCCCTATGTTTTCATGTCCATGCTGGTCAAATCACACTCCTCCAGGACCACAACTTGCCCACCTCCTAATTCCTTCCTACTTTTTTCCAGACTTCCCCCTTTGCTTCTTGGTTGGCTCATCATCCTTTCTTATTCATCATCTTTCATTCTCTTTTGGACATCATATTGTCCGAAGCTCTCTTCTTCTTTCCATCACTACCAAAATACTTTTCAAACTAGAAACTAGGCTTTTAAGAGAGTGGACGTTACACCCCCCCCCAAAAAGGACCCCCAACCAAGTAATCCGGCCCCGCTCCTTTCAATAAAGATCCCCCCCAACCGAAACGCCGCTGGCCCACTGCTGCCAATAAGAAGAAGGAAAAACCCCATCGACAGACCAAAGCCCCCCTCTCTCCCAACCCCGCAGACACCCGCCACGCCGCATGCCCCAACAACCAATGTTCCTAAACACCCACATCAACACAAAAGCCACTACATGGCCCACCGAACCCCCCCCACCCCAAACAACCGGCAGACGACACATCCACCGATACCCCAGATTTAACACATACTACATCCCAGGTCTCCGTACGAACCAAAATCTGTGCAGTTGTGCGCAGATCAATTTACCATTTGCAACACTAAGTACCTATTAATCAACGAATTTTCTCACCTGCTCCAAATTACTCATTAATCTATTGCCAAATCAATTCTACAACACTTCTACCAAAAAACTGGGGTGGTGAGTGGGGAGGGGGGGGGGGGGTGTGGTGGCCCAGGCAAACTACCTTATGATTAACAAAGATACAACCCATATATCTTAACCAAGCAAAATCCTTCTCCTTGTGAGTGCACTCTATTACCTTACTATAGCGCATGTGCTTTTTTTTATTTTTATCTATTAATGTGACCCCTCATGCCCGCCACTATTAATCATCATATCTTTGAACTACTTTAAAAACCCAATCTCTCATTTGTGTAGATGCAGGTCGCGCTCTTCAAAACTGACCGAAAGCACACACATGCCTACGTATCAAGAAAAGCCCCAAATATCATTCTCTAGCAAAAAACCCCCCACCCCCAAAAACACCATTAATCACCGAACAAACACCACTAACAGACAACATCCCAACCTTTTAGCTGCCAGAGGATAGAAGCCCAATGTGTCAATAGTTATCAGGAGAGGCTCCATCAATGGCTAGTGTCTTCTTCGCTTGTACACATGAAAAATTCCCCAAATCTGCTTTCAAATTACAGCAAGGCTAGCTTTCCCTTTTAAATTTGTTTCTTCTTTGAAAGAACTTACTTTAAGGGATCGAGTGTTTTTTCTTTATTCAATCTCATCACACTCACTGAAGATACGGAAGCTCTTTTCTTTTCGTTTCCCTTCTCTTGTCCTTTATTTGAGAAGAAGTAGACTTCTTATCACCAACAGTACTAAACGTTGTTTAGTTTGCCTGTACTAAGTTGTTCAACGTAACAGTAACTAAGTATTAATACTGCCTTTAATAGAGTGAGAAGAAGTAGACTTCTTAGCACCAAAAGTACTAACTTGTTTATTGCCAGTACTAAGTTGTTCACTAACAGTACTAAGTTTAATACTGCCAGTATTAACTCCTTTAGCAGTATTAACTTGTTCAGCACCGACATCAACTTCTTCTTGAAAATCTAAACTTAAGACTACCTTCTTTCCCTTAGCCTCTTTTCTTCTCTTGTATCTCCTTCCATTGTCAATAGACCTTGGCTTTAAGGAATTAACCTTGGAGAGAGTTTTGGCTGCTTCAAGAGTATTTGGACTTATTTCTTCCACTTGTTCCTCCCCTGAAGTATTTACTCTTGTTGTAGAAAGAGTAACCAATCCTTGTACTGAAGAATCTAGAGGATCATCTTGACTTTTCCTCCCCTGAACCTCAGGTTCTTCCTCTTCAGAGTCTGACAAAACCAAATTCCTCCTTTTCAAAAACCCTTCCAACTTCTTCACTTTCTTGACTAACTTCACAATAGCATTTCCCATGGTCAGCTTGGTTTGTTTGAGATCCGTTTCCAGGCTGTCAATTCTTGATATCAACTTAGGAACTGCTTGAAGTAAATCATCCATAGGCATTTGACTTGGAGCCTGTTCTTGTGGTGGTGAGAAGTGTTGGTGGACAGGAGATAGCTGCTGATGGTGTAGGTGTAGGGATATGTATAGGTGTTGGTGAAGTTGTAGGGATAGGTGGTGGTGTAGGTGTAGGTTGTACTTGAGGTGATGATGTAGATGGTCATTGAGGAGTGGATGATGATGGTTGGGATTGAGCCACAACATCATGTTTTTGACCTGCATTTGGGTTAGTGGCAACAAGTAACATAGCAGGCAATAAAGGTCTTGGTGCCCCTCGAAAACCCCTTTTCATATTCCCAAAAATCTTTTTGGTCAGGCTCACAGCTAGATAAAGGTGTTTGTTTTCCGTTTGGATGTTCAAAAACATTTGCAGAAAACGAGGATACATCAAAAACTTTGTCTTGCTTCTCAAATTTGCCACCATACCATCAAAAATAAGTTTTGAAAAATTATAAACTCTACCAGTGGATAGACAGATCAAAGCAGTAGCAATATTGCTACCGAATTGATCCCATCCACCACTTTTAGAGCTTATACAGTGTAAAAGATGGTGGACTAAAAATCTCCATTGGGGTGTGAAAAAACTTTTCCAAAAAGTGAAGGTTCCATCAGTAGGATACCCTATTTGCCCCATCCCCTCAAAAAGTTCATCATTTGGCAACATAGTAATCCCTGTGGCGTCATCTAATTGAAGTGAATCGCGAATAGACGCCTCAGTGATTGTGTACCTAATGTTATCAATGGTTGCCTTTATTTCTAGAGTCCCATTAGCGTGAGTATTGGTAGTAGCAGTCTGCCAAAACTGTTTTACAAGGGAATCATAGATAGTTGGATTAGTAGTTAAGGCATACCTGAGGTTGGAACCTCGAAGAAAATCTACTATCTCAGCAAACCCTGCACTTTCGTCAGGCTTGCGCAAAAACCCCACTTGATTGTGTTTGTCACAATACTTTAATTGAGCCATTGGACAATCGTATGAATATACTTGGGTTTTGATGCGAGTGAAATTGTAGATGCTGGTAACAGGACGCTTGACTATTTTCGTTATGAAATTAAAGAAGAGTTTTACTTTGTAAAAAGGAGATAGCAATAAAAAGATAAGTATGAGAGAGAAATCAAACTCTATCTATATATAGCTTCTCTGAGGAACGATAATAGCGCCGTAAAAATCTCTAACGGTAACATTTAAACAGTGATAAAACAGAAAAAGTCAAATTTCCCGCAACCAGCATTAACAATAACCTACCAGTATTAACAATTTTCACTACCAGACTTAATTTTGGTCAAACATAATTAATTTAGAGTCAACCCGAATTAACTCTTAAACCTTGGCACTCCTCCCTTTCATCCATGCTATGCCTGCAAAAGTAGTCTAAAACAAAGAAAAACACACTGCAAGAAATTGTATAGACAGAATTAATAAAAACTAACTACCCGAATTAACTCTACTTAACTACCAGTATTAATATGACAAATTACCAGTATTAAAACTACTTAGCTACCAGAATTAAAATAAACTTAACTAACAGTATTAAGATAACTGAGCTACCAGAATTAAGATAAACTTAACTAACAGTATTAAGACTACTTAGCTACCAGAATCAAGATAAACTTAACTAACAGTATTAAGACTACTTAGCTACCAGAATCAAACAAACTATACAACTAATCCTCCCCTTAAACAT
>BQNB010049430.1:0-42040 GCA_026074375.1 Tanacetum coccineum
ATATATATATATATATATATATATATATATATATATCTACATATTTATATATTCACAAGATTATTATGTACGAGGTTTGACCTGAATGATGAGAACATCATATGATAGAATCATATAGTTCTTTATAGCAGTCGTAGGTCTTCCCCGTAGTCTCTCTTAAGAAGTAGTCTTAGCTTTCTCCTAAATTAGCAATCCTTTCTTGAGTAGATTCAAAACTTTCTTGCAAGCCGCCTCAAGCAGTCTTGATGTAAAAAGCCCAAATATACAAAGTACACAATTAATTCGAAACCGTAACACCAAAGTCAATTAAGTCCCAGATGTCTGAATTTCTCCTTACACGATAGTGATGATATAAATTAAAATACCAAAGTCAACTAAGTCTCGGATGTCACAATTATTCCCTCTAAGTAGTCGAAATGAAAACACCTAAGTCAAATAAGTCCCAAATGTACTCATTTCTTTCTGCAGAATACTAACTAACTTAAGGAATCATCATACTTATCAAACCTATGTGTACCTCTTTTGTCAACTAATTCTACTACCTTTTAAAAAATAAGCTTTGTGATTAACCGTTAACGGAAGCATTAATTTAATCAGTAACTAATCTCCCCACGCTAGAATAAATCTTCTTACAACACTTCCCCCTGGTATCTCAAATGATGCATACTAAAAATAACAAGATATGTCTTCCTCGTGTGGATGAAATAGTGCACCCGAAAGTAACAAGATAAAACACTGATTTTCTCTACGGTCATGACATTTGTCTTTCCAGAATGACCTAAAATGAGAATAGGGTATGAATTCTATCATGTGTACTCATTATCTTTCTTGTATATCTATTTCGTACGCAAATATACTAAAGATCGTGTTCAAAGAATTGATAAGCTTAAATCTATCTCGTGAGAATCAACTGAGTCTTAAATTGTAAATAGGTCCCTAAAGTTTGAAATAAATGACATCTAAAGCTCTTATAGTTAATATAAATTAACTCCCCTTGAAATTGTGATCCGTCATTATCAAAAACTTTATCTGTTTATTCCGTGACTTATTTTGAAAGACCGTTTTAAAAGATTATTTGATGACGCTTTCTCCCCCTCAAATAATGACCCATTTTCTATTTAAAGAGTAGTAGTCATTGTTTGAGTGGTCGAATTGTCTTTGAAAAACCTTTTTGTGATTACTTAAAACACTAATTCATTATGTGTTAGAAACACAAAAAGTATCGGTTACTTCCAATAATAGTTAGTCAATATAATGTTTAGTACACTAATAGGGCCAAAAGGCCCATGGAAAGCCCACAAAGCTCCTATGGCCGGCCAAAATAGTAGTATAAATACACCTCTCCATGCCTTGGAGAGGTGGTTGGTTGTTCATTATTCACACACTTAATACATTTTTCCTACATGTTTACTTTCTCTCTATAAATTGTTCATCCAACCACTCTCTCTCTAAAAAAACTCTCTTCCTCTTTCAATGTATGTTAACTTGATTGTTCATCAATTTAATATCAGAGTCATGGAGTGGTGTGCTTAGATTTTATGTTTACTTGTTTTGGTTCGTGTCTTTTACTTCAAAAAAGGCCTTGCTTTTTTTTGTTTTTTTTTTGTTTTTTAAGCTTAAATTCCACACTAAAAGATCATCTGCATAGGTAGCTTTGATCTAGTATCCTTGGATATAGGTGTGTGTGCTTAGATTCATACGAAAATCACTTATTTTGTGTCATTTGGGTTCGTTAGCTTTATAAAGGTCAAAATCTTAGTTTTAAATTTTTCGGCTTAAAAACTTTAAAGTTTTCATTTTTCTTGTCCCTATAGGCTTAGTAACACTTTTGGTACAAAATTTTTTGAAAAACAATCGTCAAAAACTTGTTTTTTTTTTGTTTTGAAAAGTTGGGTTTTCGTGGTGTTTAGATCTAGTGATTTTCAGAAGCAACCGATCTAGTTCCTTCAGAGGTGCCGATCTAATAATTGTCAGAAACTACCGATCTAATCAGTTTTCAGAAGCTACCGATCTAATTGTTTTCAGAAGCCATCGATCTTGTAGATTTCAGAAAAGCATCGATCTAGAAACTTTTAGAAAGCACCGATCTAAGTATTTTTATTGCAGACAACCGATCTAAGTGTTTTTCCAAAGACCACTGATCTAGTTGTTTTCATAGACCACCGATCTAATGTTTTCTTGTTGAACCCGATCTAAACAATTCTCAAAACTTAAAAAGACAACCTCAATTAAAACATAATTTCTTTCTACCACCGTTCGATCCGACAATAATCTTTTAACATACAAATTTCTTAATGACGGATCTTGCTGACAAAGTGATTCTTTCGGGTGCTGACAACCGTCCACCTATGTTGGAAAAAGATATGTATGATTCTTGGAAAAGCATAATGGAGCTATATCCGTTCTGATGCGTCGGATAGGTACTTTATGCAGACACTTAGATTCATCTGTGAAACTGATTATGAAATCTGGAGCTTCATCTTTTGACCTTAAGCACTTAACCATGTAAATCGAGAGTAATAATCCACAATGACGAGGATGTACTTCTTTCCATTAACACTTGCGACAAGCATTGGTCCACAAAGATCCATGTGCAAAAGATAAAGTTTTTCTTTGTTGGTGTCTTCAGATTTAGGTTTGTGGGGTTTCTTCGTGCTTTTCCCCATTGCACAAGCAGAACACAGATGTTCCTTTTCAAATTTTAGCTTAGGGAGACCTCGAACAACACCGTGTCTAGCTAAATGGTTGATTGCATTAATGTTCAGATGAGACAGACGTCGGTGCCATAGCCAGAACTTAGTCTTTGAGGCTTTTGACAAGAGACATATAGGAGAGGACGTCATCATATCTCCAAGAGACAGAGTATACAGATTTGTTGTCTCGAGTTCCAGTTTATGTTCAAACTCCTTCTAAATTTTGAAATGAAAGCAGTGTGTTGACGAAAAAGAACTTCAAGGTTGTATCTCAAAATTCCCAACGGAGAATAAGTTGTGTCCAAGTCCTTCCAGTAGTAAACCCTTAAGATCGTAACATTCCCAATCTGATAATCACCATATCCCAATATCTTTACCACGTGATCATTTCTAAATTTATTACTATACCTAAAAATTTATTGACGAAATTGAAGCGATCTCCGGTCATATGCTTGGAGCAGCCGGAGTCCAAATACCAAAGAACAATTTGGACGACCTGTACTCATTAAGAAAGGAAAATGGAACATCAGAAACTATGGATCCCCAAGATTGACTGGGTTCCATTTTGTTAGCAGATACAGATTTAAGAACCTTAGATTTGCTAACAGGAACATTAGTTTTAGATTTCCTAGGTTTCCTTGAGTAAACCAATGTTACAACAGGCTTAGATGTTTCATTTTCTAGAGCAGTTGATTTCCTAAAGGGTACTTCAGTATTTGAGGTAATCCTAGTTAAAGGGCACGCATTTCCTACTATAGTGAAGGTCCGACCAGTAGGTCTCCAGATGTATCCAATATTTGTAAACACCTTTCCTGTTGGTTTCCAAACTTTTCTCTTTGAACTTTGCTTAATAGATTTAGATTTATAGAGCCATTCACATTATGATAAAATCAAGAACATAAAATCATGATTATAAAAATGCATGAAACTCATTACACTTAACCACATTTAAGTTCAGAATTCGCATTAAGCTTGGAATGTTGCATATAAGCAGTTCCTTTAGGATTTAACAACACAGTCTTTATGTTTTAAACTAGATTCAACTTTCCTAGGGAGCTTCTACTTTATTCTTCTGAGTACTACTTGGTGTTTGCCGAATCTTATCTTTCTTTGTATTGCCTGAAGGCTGTGATCCGCAAGCACTAGTAGACGGTTTTACTCCTGTAGAAGACGACATAGGTTTGTTAGAAACTAGGGTTGATATAGAGGCTATTTTGGTGATTATGTATCCTGAGGATGTGACGAGCTTAGTGAATCAAACTCTTTTATCCTTGTTCTTTGGGGTCACAACCACTAATTTTCCATCAGTATTGTTAAACAAATCAGTAAGTTTTACTGATGTGTGTATGCAACTCCTGAATTAGTTGTAGCATACTCCGGTAGATTCTAAGGAATGATATTAATGGATATTTTGATTTAACATGTTCAACTAGATCCCTAAGAACTATAGCTTCTTCTTGAATGTGCTTAATATAGGCAGAGTGAGCTGTCTTTTTATTTAACAATTTAGGGGTTATTGGTTCTACATCAATCTTAAGCATTTCTGGATCACTAGGGTGTTTTGTAACATCGTTATCAACTAGAGCTTTTCCTTTAAGTTTCCTTAAATCATCCTTAAGATCTGTAATTACCAACACTTTTTCTAAGACTAGCTTTAAATCAGAGATTTCCACAGATTTAGATTGACTTGATTATTAAAATCATCATATTGTTTTTTGAATGAACTACGTGCTGGTTTAATTCAAGTTCATAAGTTGCTTATAGGTCTGTTTCAAATGCTCATTCTCAGCAATAAGCTTTGACACCCTATGATCCAATTCAATATTTATTGTTTCAATCTCTTCTAAGTCATTTTTAATCTTATCCTCATTCATTTTTTCACTTAGAGATTTAATTCTCTCTTTTAACTTCTTTTGACTGTGTCTTTCTCTTGGGACTGAGCTTTCAATTCATTTAATATAACACCCTGTGTTTTCAACAAGTCATTGACGACGTCAACAATTCCGCATGTACTTTTTGTAATGTATAGTGTTCAATTTAAATCATAAGCTGTTAAGTTAAATCGCGTACGCTAAAATTAGCGTTCAGTGTAAACGAGCATCAAACAAATTAAATGTTTACATCAATCAAGGGTTATATAATTATTTTTGAGAATAATTATGAACGTTTTTTTTTTTTTTTTCTTATTTTTATTTTTTCGGATACGTTACAAGTGTATTCGTTCGCTGATAAATTGCGTTTAGGCACTCCCGGAACCACAAAAACTTTTCTACGCTTCAACAAATACCCACATTTATACCCAATACATAAAAATTACTCAAATATACCATGTATATCATATATATGCCGAATTTATGGCATGTTATACAAAGAAAAATAAGAAAGACTTCCATGTGGTCAAATACTACACCATACCTCTTTAATGGCACACCATCCCTACCATACCTTGACCAAAGACCATACCATGGCCATTCCTAAGACTCTTTTATGTCCCCTTGACTAACCTAACATGTTTACTACTTATACATTGTGCAAGTAACATGGGAAAGACTCTTAACATTTACCACTTGACCAAAAATCAAACAATTCACTCCTTTGCCCTCTCTATATGCTACGGCAAACAAGCACCCCTTTACCAAACCCATACAAAATTTTATACAATCCATACACTTCTATATACACCTATTCTAAGATATACTAAGGCATTTGCAAGCATTGAATCACCATTTCTAAGTATTTATCAAGTAAAAGAAAGCTAGGGTTTAGTTAAGGAAAGCTAGGGTTTCTTAAGTGCAAGCTTGGTTTTTGTGGCTAAACAAGGGTTTAGTACTAGCACATCATCATCATCATACCTCATAAGGTTTACTTGAACTCTTCATGTTTTTATAATTTTCATTTTTATACATATGGTTATTCTATTTAGCTTAAATCACCATTTAGGATTTTATCATGAAAATGAGATTTCTACTTGAAATGATCATATGAATTACTTTTATATATGTTGTGTTTTACACCTATATGTTGAAAAGAATTGATAAAATTTTGTATCATCTTATTTTGGTGTAACATGATTATGGATTAATTAGGGTTTTTAATGGTTTACTAATATGTTTCAAGTTAAAGAAATATATTTGACATGTTAAGACTAATTATGGACTTATGTTAATGTTGTATGGTTGTTAATATAAGTCATAACAAGATGGGAAGGCTTGTATGTTAATGGTTATTATATAAAAGTAGCCATATGTAAAATCTAGTAAAAATGGTAAATATTAAAGTTGTTGGTTTATAAGTATATAGCTGGACTTATAAAAGTTGACACATGAGGAAACATTGGATGGACAAAATGGACAATTATTTATGTATCATATATGAACATATATGAAAATATTTTACTAAATGGTAAAACGACTATAAAGTGCAAATAAGGAAAACAAGGTTGATTTTGGACTTGTGAAGATGTTCAAAACATTCTGTCCAATTCGTGGATAAAACACATCCATTTTATGTTTTTATAAGATAAACATTTCACGGAACAATTCGAAAAGGTAAGGAAACTTGTCTAAACGGATTAATAACGAAACCAAGTTACGTAAAAAACGAGTTATACGTTAATTGACGAAGTCGTAAGTAAATTTTTTATAAAACAGTTTTATCAAAATTATAAACAAGCAAGGGTTAATATTTTTAATTAAAATTAATACACATTTTTGGATTCCAAAAATGAAAAGAATCGTTAATTTTCAATTAATAAACGAAAACGAGTTTGAATTTTCTGAGTTTACGACAATTAAATACTTTTATAAAACTATTTTTATAAAAGTTACTATTCAATGACAGGAAAGTTATATTTTTGTTAAACCTCATAAAAATGTAGAACTTTCAAAATTACGAGAACGTCCTCGAAAGAAGTTAAAATGGAGATAGTACGAATTATAATACGACGTTTACTGGTTTTACGAAATATTTAAATCGATAAAAATATACCTAAGGTCTGATGTGAACAGTAATTTTTAATGTTCACCAGTAGGTCGAAATTCAAAAATGTAGATTTTTGATAATCTCGTCTTGGTTCGAAAAGATGGGCATAAGAAACGCGAGAATCGGGTTTAAAACGCGAAAGTTACGCCAGTTTTTACTAAACGATCAATTATAACGTTTTACTTATTAAAACCATTTTACAAACATTAGTGGTGATTGTGATATATAGAATGTTATGTGGGTTATCAAGTACTAATTTACTAGGAGTTTCATAACCGAGGCCTTCTTGATTGGCGTTTTCGACGAGTTGTTGGATTTACGATTTAAAGTGTCCTAACTCCTCGAACGTCATGTCATGACCTCTTTAATTATGATAGCCCGAACGATAGTACGATGTAACAACTATAGAATTATATTCAATGTTATTGATATAAGTACTCGGTACTTATACGACCTATGATAATTTAGGTTGCATTCGATCTTTTACGTGACGCATTATCTGCGATATTTGGATTATCAGAACTCAAGGTGAGTTCATAGCCCCACGTTTTACATGCTTTTGTTTTACAAAGTTTTTGGGGTGAAAAACATGCAATGTTTTACAAATACTGGAAACAAGTGTTAAGTGGTTATTTATGATTACACGTTGCCTATAAGTTAGCGGGGGATAACCCAATCTGAGCCCTATTATCATGAACTGTTAATACGAGCGCGAATGTTATGGAATAGATCTATTGGGTTTTGGACAACCCCGTTCGGGTGATTGCTAATCACTGAACACGAACGTTTACAATGTTCGAATATAGGATGTTGCGGTTTGTACTCACGTGGGCAAACGGCCATTAATTTGGCATCCATACATGTCAAGCATCAGTGTCATGAGCTTAGAGCAACGTAATTACATTTATATGATATCTGCATCTGTTGCATTATCATACACTTGGGAGATCTTGTGGTCCTACAATATATGATTTATCAAACCTATGAATTCACCAACATTATTGTTGACGTTTTAAAGCAATGTTTTTCAGGGGATCAATAAGCACGAGGTGCGTGATTACATGGTGGTTTTGATTTTGGAATGTCATGCATTAAAGATTTTGTTGCATTTCATTTTATGGGCTGGAAATCTTTGTATTTTGATTAAGTAAACAAGTTAAGCTTCGGGCTTATGTAACAATTACTTTGTTAAATCCAATGTATCATTTTCAAACGACTTTTTGGTCGTTCTATATATATCTTGTGTTATTGATCTGAGAAGTAACACGCCCCGGACCCATATTCCGCTGCGACCCAATTTGGGGGTGTTACAGATTGGTATCAAGAGCCAAGGTTATAGAGAACAAGGTCAAATGTTTTGTGGACTATTTCATTTTCAAAAGTTGTTTTTATAACAAGGGATTTACACGGGACATACATATGTGCATACATTCATGCATACACTGCTTGTTGCATTAGTTGGTTGGACTAGATGCATTCATATTTGATATACATGTTATGATTATAAATGTATATTATAAGAGTCTTATATAATATACTCATATAAGCCATTTCTGCTGGTCACAGTAGTCATGTCAGCTGATTCCGCTGTTACCTATACGTTTGTTCACTCAGAGGACGATCTGGAGTATTCCATCTGAGGGATCTTACGAGGAGCTTGCACGCAGCTACTGAAGCAGGCATCCGTTCTCCAGATGTATGTACCTGATCCCATGGAGCTGGAGGATCATGTACTAGTATACATTCCGGAGCCTGAGCATCCTGAGGACTTAGTGCCAGCTGAGGATGAGGCACCTACACCTCTACTACCACCATCCTTTTTTATCTAACGATTCGTCCTCTTAGTCACTAGAGCCACTCTAGGTTGAGATGGAGATATAACAATCAGCCTTCTATATTCAATACACTATCAGAGTCCCTACATTGTTACCTTTACCTGCACCATCTACTAGCCGCAGAGCTGATATTCCTGAGGGGGGCTAACACACCACCTCTCGGAGAGACTACGACTTATCTTCCAAGACCGCATGTGAGGTTGGAGAGAGTTCTTCGCTGCTGCTGCTGAAAGACAGCCAGGACCCTCCTATGGCCCATAGAGTTGGATCATAGTCTTGTAGACACTATCGGAGACAAGGTTTAGAGATATTGAGAGGAGATTGATGACCGCTTAGAGATGGTCAACTATGAGTGTCAGTTACCAAGAGTAGATGTTCGCAGTAGAGTGAGTTCTGAGTTTTACCACGACTTCACGATGACAAAAAGATCGTGCAAGCTGTGAGAGCTGAGTTTGAGGTATTGTGGAGAGAGAGACTTGCTTTACGAGCAAGAGAGTATTCAGACCCGCCAGGACTTGGCTAGGTCTGAAGCTCACTGCAGGGCATTAGAGGCACGAGTTACAGTATTAGAGACGGATGCGCGTCGCCACGAGTGGCAGCGTCAGGCTGCAGATGATCTTGTTGTTCAGTATATCATGCGTACCCAGGCCCTAAGCGGTGAGGCGCGTAGACACATTGGAGGACACTGGTAGCAGTTCCTAGGACTTCGCAGTTTGATTGTATGTACTATACAGTCTGTTAAGTTTTATGGGTTACTCCCGGCTAGTAGGGCTCTATGTTGATTTTCATTTTGTAACCTAGCGATAGGAAATCATTTTGTACCAAACAGATCATGTATATTTCCAGGTTATATATGGAATGGATGTATTATGTTATGTCGATCTTGTGTTGGTTATATGTTTCACTGTGTGATGTGATCTCACTTTATTTATCATGGATATGTCATGGTTATGATTTTATGAAATCTAACGGATATTGTATTTTCTTGTGATAGGCGTGGCGTGGCGGCATGACCAAGCCTCACGCCTTAGCGGCTAAGGCGAAGCCTTTGCGTTTTTAAGGCGTGGCTTAAGGCGACACAAAATATGAAATACTTATATCTTATTTCATATATATACTGAGTTTACTTAATGCGTTGTACATAATAAATAAAGTTAAGAAACTATCCTTACATGTATGATTCTTCATTTAAAAAAAATAAAAATTTCAAAGTTGAATCTAAAAAACCCGCCACGCCTCACACCTTTGCTCGCCTTATCGCACCTTTTTATGCCTCATCTCGCGCCACGCCTAGAGTCAACACCTTGGTCCATTTTGTAACATGGAGGCTATGCCTCACGCCTTAGCGCGCCTTTTAGAACAATGGTTGCAACCCATCAGATGATCTAGTCTCCGTATCAAACTCATCAACACTCATACCAAAACTCTTAATTTCAACCACAAGTTTCACTATATTAGTCTCCACAATATGGATCACCTAATCAGTCTCAACAATACTTAAGAAATCAATCATTAACACCTCTTTCAATCACATATCCATCCAATGATTATCAATCATCAATTCACCACAACTCTTATTCTTCACCATCATCAATCCCTCAAATTGAATATGCTCCCACAGTTAAGCAATAACAACAACAACCTAAATTTCCCTCGCTAGACTTAGGTCTAACTGTTCTAGTGTTCAAGCAAGGTGATGATCCCATTGATGCCATTAACCATATGATGTCATTCCTATCAGCTGTCGTCACATCTTGCTATCCTACTACTAACAATCATCTTAGGAATTTGTCAAACCCTAGGCAAGAAGCCACCAATGGCAGAATTACTTTACAACCAGTTCAGGGGATACAAATTTCTTTTTCTTTTGGTACAAGTAGAACCTACACTCCAGGAGCAAGTGGAAGCAATTCTGGGAAACAAAGGACTGTTATTTGTTACAACTGTAAAGGGGAAGGACACATGTCTTAACAGTGCACTAAACCTAAGAGGAAACAGGATGATACGTGGTTTAAGGATAAAGTGTTGTTGGTACAAGCTCAAGCAAATGGTCAAATTCTACATGAGGAGGAATTAGCATATTTGGCAGATCTAGGAATTGCAGAAGGTCAAGTCACACAGACTATCATTACCCACAATACTGCTTATCAAGCTGATGATTTAGATCCATATAACTCTGATTATGATGAACTCAACACTTCCAAAGTTGCTCTCATGGTGAATTTATCTCATTATGGTTCAAACACTTTTTTTGAGGTACACAATCCTAATAATATGGATACTAATATAATAAATCAAGTTGTGCAGGCAATGCTGTCTTCTGAACAGTCAAATGTTGTGAACCATTTAGAGACTGAAATAACCAGTGATAGCAATATCATTCCTTATTCTCAGTATGTGAAAGAAACACAACATGCACCTATTCAGAATTCTAACTCCTTTGCAACATCAAAGATCACTGATATTATCTGTGATTCAACTTAAAAACCCAAGTAATTAATTAACACCAAGATTAATCAGACAATAAAAGTGTCAATGAGACGTTACTCTGAACTTGAAAGATATAAAGAACAAGTTAAAGTTTCGAAAGAAGGATAAAATGTTGATTTAAAATGTTGAGATAACGTTTCAGATTCATGTGAACAGTCTATCGAGATTAATCGTCTTAAACAAACTCTTTTTGAACAATTAAAAGAAAACGAATCTTTAATGCAAACGGTAACTCTTCTCAAACATGATTTCAAGAAAGAAGAATCTAGAAACATTGATAGAGAAATTGCTTTTGAAAAAAAGATCAAACAGCTGGATAATATTGTTTATAAAATAGATCAATTAGCACAAACTGTTCATGTGTTGACAAAACCATAGTTTTTCTATGACCATACCACTAAACAAGCTCTAGGTTTTCAAAATCCTTTCTATCTGAAGAAAGCTCAGCAGTTAGAACCAAAGCTTTATGATGGTAATGTCATTAAGAACACTAGTGCTATTGTGATTCCTGACTCCGAAGAGACCCTAATGCTTGCTGAAGAGAGTCGTTCAAAAATGCTTTTAAAACAACAAGATCCAATGGTTTTAGAAAAGAAAGTTAATACCACACCAGTTGATTATGTTGTTCTCAACCAACTTTCTTAAGATTTAAAAAACAATTTATTCCACAAACTAAATTATCTACTGAACAAGCCTTTTGGTCTCAAAATTCTATGAATTCTTCTGATCCCACTCCTTGTAGTAGACCCACCAAAGGTTCCAAAAGAACTTTCTAAAGTCAGCATGGTTAATACGAGTTTAAAAAAACTTAAACACCATCTTGCTAGTTTTGACGTAGTTGTCAAAGAAAGAATCACGGCCACAGCTATTACTGAGGGCTCGTAGGGGTTCGAACATACAAAAGATTGTTTTAGGGATAAAATAATTCCATTTGTAAAAGCTCTGAAGGACTTATTTAATACATTCAATCAATATTTGATTGATGAACTTTCTGAAGTCCAAAATGTCTTTCATCAAATGGAATAGGCTATGGAACAACATCGTTTAGAGTCAAAAACATTTGAAGTCAAAATGAATCAAGTTTTGAACGAAAACGAACGACTCTTGGAACAAGTCATTAACAAAGATATTGTGAACATAGTTGTGAATTCTTCTGTGAATAATGCTTATGTGAATGTGCGTGAACGTGGAAAGTGTCTTAAACTTGAGACTGAGCTTCTCAACAAAAAAGATTTCATTAAAAAAGAGATTTACGATAAACTGTTTAATAGTTTTACTACTCTTAAAAACATCGCATCTCTTTTGAAGTTAATAATCAACTTAATCAGGAAGTTTTTCAAAGGGAAAATTTTGTTTCAAATCAATGTGCTCCAAGTTTTTATCACTATTTTGAATTAAATGAATTGAAAGCTCAGTCCCAAGAGAAAGACACAGTCATAAAAAGTTAAAAGAGAGAATTAAATCTCTAAGTGGAAAAATAAATGAGGATAAGATTAAAAAATACTTAGAGGAGATTGAAACAATCAATATTGAATTGGATCATAAGGTATCAAAGCTTATTGCTGAAAATGAGCATTTAAAACAGACCTATAAGCAACTTTATGACTCGATTAAACCAGTACATATTCGATCAAAAGATAATGTTGTTACGAAACACACTATTGATCTAGAGATGCTTAAGATTGATGTGGAACCAATAACCCCTAAATTGTTGAATAAAAGGACAACTCACTCTGCCTATATTAAGCACGCTCAGAAAGAAGCTGTAGTTCTTAGGGATCTAGTTGAACATGTTAAAGAAAATTATCCTCTAGATCATTCCTTAGAATCTGCCTTTAGGTATACTAAACTAATTTAGGAGTTGCTTATAAACATCAGTAAAACCTGCCCTTATATCAACAATTCTGGTGAAAAATTAGTGGCTGTGACCCTAAAGAACAAGGACAAAAGAGTTAAATTCATTGAACCCATCACATCCTCAAGAAATACAAACACAAAAACCTCTTCTTCATCGAACTTAGTTTCTAACAAACCTATGTTGTCTTCTACAGGAATAAAACCGTCTACTAGTTCTAGTGGATCACAGCCTTCAGGCAATACAAAGAAAGATAAGATTCAGCAAACACCAAGTAGCACTCTGAAGAATAAAGTAGAAGCCCACCCTAGGAAAGTTAAATCTAGTTTGAAAAATAAGAATAGTGTGGTTGAACCTAAAGGAACTGCAACTGTGCAGCATTCCAAGCTTAATGCGAATTCTGAACTTAAATGTGTTAAGTGTAATGGTTGCATGCTTTCTGATAATCATGATTTGTGTGTTCTTGATTTTATCAATAATGTGAATGCTCATATAAAATCTAAATCTGTTAAGAAAAGTTCAAAGAGAAAAGTTTGGAAACAAACAGGAAAGGTGTTTAAAAATATTAGATACATCTGGAGACCTACTAGTCAGACCTTCACTATAGTAGGAAATGCGTGCCCTTTAACTAGGATTACCACAACTACTGAAGTGCCCCTTAGGAAACCAACTGATCTAGAAAATGAAACACCTAAGCCTGTAGTAACATTGGTTTACTCAAGGAAACCTAGGAAATCTAAAACTAATGTTCCTGTTAGCAAATCTAAGGTTCTTAAATCTGTATCTGCTAACTAAAAGGAACCCAGTAAATCTTGAGGATCCATAGTTTCCGATGTTCCATCTTCCTCTCTTGATGAATGTAGGTCGTCCAAATTCTTCTCTGGTATTTGGACTCTGGCTGCTCCAAGCATATGACTGGAGATCGCTCTCAGCTCACCAATTTCGTTAATAAATTTTTGGGTACAGTCAAATTCAGAAATGATCATGTAGCAAAGATATTGGGATATGGTGATTATCATATTAGGAATGTTACAATATCAAGGGTTTACTACGTAGAAGGACTTGGACACAACTCATTCTTCGTTGGGCAATTCTGTGATTCGAACCTTGAAGTTGCTTTTCGTCAACACACCTGCTTCATTCGTAATCTAGAAGGTGTTGATCTATTGACTGGATCTCGAGGCAACAATCTGTATACTCTGTCTCTTGGATATATGATGGCGTCCTCTCCTATATGTCTCTTATCAAAGGCCTCAAAGACTAATTCCTGGCTATGGCACCGACGTCTGTCTCATCTGAACTTTGGTGCAATCAACCATCTAGCTAGACACGGTCTTGTTCGGGGTCTCCCTAAGCAAAAATTTGAAAAGGAACATCTGTGTTCTGCTTTTGCAATGGGCAAAAGCAAGAAGAAACCCTACAAACCTAAATCTAAAGATACTTACCAAGAAAAACTCTATCTTTTGCACATGGATCTTTATGGACCAATGCGTGTCGCAAGTGTTAATGGAAAGAAGTACATCCTCGTCATTGTCAATGATTACTCTCGATTTACATGGGTTAAATGCTTAAGGTCAAAAGATGAAGCTCTAGATTTCATAATCAAGTTTCTCAAGATGATCCAAGTGCGGCTTAGAGTGCATGTCTGTCGAATCAGAACAGATAATGGAACTGAATTTGTTAATCAAACTTTGCATGAATATTATGAGAAGGTTGGCATCTCTCATGAAACATCTATTACTCGCTCTCCACAGCAAAATGGTGTCGTTGAAAGACGTAATTGTATGCTAATTGAAGCTGCCCACACAATGTTGATTTATACAAAAGCTTCATTATTCTTATGGGCAGAAGCAGTTGCTACCGCATGTTACACCCAAAATCGTTCCATCATACGTCTTCGTCATGGCAAAACACCATATGAGCTTTTACATGACAAACCTCATGACTTATCGTTTTTCCATGTATTTGGTGCACTCTGTTATATGACAAATTATAGTGAGAACTTGGGAAGTTACAACCAAAAGCAGACATTGGTATTTTCATTGGCTATGCACCCACAAAGAAAGCATTTCGAATTTACAACCGACGTACCAGACGAATCATTAAGACAATTCATGTAGATTTTGATGAGCTGACTGTGATGGCTTCTGAACACAGCAGTTTAAGACCCGCACTTCATGAAATGACTCCTGCAATAATTAGTTCAGGACTCGTGCCAAACCCTCCTCCTTTAACACCGTTTGTACCACCTTCAAGAATTGATTGGGATATTTTATTTCAACCGTTGTTTGATGAATTACTCACTCCTCCACCTAATGTTGATAACCCAGCCCCTGAAGTCATTGCTCTAATTGCTAAAGTAGTTGCTCCAGAACCCGCTGCATCAACCGGTTTACTTTCCTCAACAACTGTTGACCAAGAAGCACCATCACCTAGTAACTCTCAAACAAACCCCGAAACTCAATCTCCTATCATTTCTAATGATGTTAAAGAAGACAATCATGCCTTAGATGTTGCTCACATGAATAATGATCCATTATTTGGTATTCTAATTCTAGAAAACCATTCTGAAGCATCTTCTTCTTCGGATGTTATTCCTACTATTGTGCACACTGGTGCTCCTTACTCAGAACATGTTACCAAATGGACCAAGGATCATCCTTTAGATAACATCATCAGTGAAGTTGAAAGACCCGTTTCCATAAGACTCTAACTCCTTGAACAAACCTTATTTTGTTACTATGATGCTTTTCTCTCATCGGTTGAACCTAAGACTTATAAAGACGCATTAACTCAATCATGTTAGATTGAAGCATTACTACTCATTTTAATTTTATAAGATAATACATTTCACGCGTTTCGGAAAAAAGGTAAGAAATTGTGCTTAAACGGATTAATAACGAAAAGTTTCTTTTTAAAAACGAGCGTATACGTTAATAAACGAAGTCGTAAGTAAATTTTTATAAAAACATTTTTATAAAAATTATAAACAGCAAGGGTTAATATTTTTAACAAATAATACATATTTTTAGGATTCCAAAATGATAAGAATCGTAATTTTTCAATTAATAACGAATGAGTTATGAATTTCGCGAGTTTACGACAATTAATACTTTTATAAAACTATTTTTATAAAAGTTACTATTCATGACAGAAAGTTATATTTTTGTATAACCTATTAAATAGGATAGAACTTTCAAATACGAGAACGTCCTCGAAGGAATCATTAAAAACGGAGCTATAACGAATAAAATACGACGTTTACGGGTTTTACGACAATTAAATCGATAAAAATATACCTAAGGTCTGATGTGAACAGTAATTTTTACTGTTCACCAGTAAGTCCGAAATTCGAAAATGTCGATTTATGATAACTCGTCTTGATACGAAAAGATGGACATAAGAAACGCGAAGATCGGGTTTAAAACGCGAAAGTTACGCCAGTTTTACTAAACGGTAATTATAAACGTTTTAACTTATTAAACACAATTTTACCAAAACCATTAGTTGGTGATTGAGCTATATAGAATATTATGTGATTATCAAAGTACTATATTACTAGGGAGTTTCATAATGAGGCCTCTTCGGATGGCGTATCGACGAGTTGTTGGATTTACGATTTAAAGTGTCCTAACTCCTCGTACGTCATGTCATGACCTCTTTAATTATGATAGCCCGAACGATAGTACGATGTAACAACTATAAGATTACATTCAAGTACTCAGTACTTATATGACCTATGATAATTTAGGTTGCATTCGATCTTTTACGTGACGCTTTATCTGCGGTATTTGGATTATCAGAACTCAAGGTGAGTTCATAGCCCCACATTTTTACGATTTTAATGAATTATAATCATGGGGTGAAAACATGCTTTATTTTATAAATTGGACGCAAGTATTGATTACATGTTGCCTAAGTAGCGATAACCCAAGTTGAGCCCCTTTATCATGAACTGTCAATTGCATAGATGTAGTTGGGAATTACATTATGTGAGCGCGAATGTTATTTAATAGATCTATTCGGGAAACGACCTCCCCGTTCGGGTGATTAGCTATCACCGGGACAACCGAACGTCTATAGATGTCGAATTTAGGTTGTTTTTCGGGTTGAACATCTAATCCGGGAGGATATTTGGCAATTATATAGTTTAAGTGCAAGAATATCGTCGAGCTTCAGTGTCATGAGCTTAGTGTAAAATTTAATCTAGTTTTTGTCGGAGAACTGCATGTGTTGCATTATCACTAAAAAGTCTTGCGGTCCTGGCATATTATGATTTATCTAAACCTATGATTTCAACCAACAATTTTTGGTTGACGTTTTAAAAGCATGTTTTTAGGTGATCAATAGGCATGGGATGCCAAAGATGCATTGGGTTATTTTTGGATTGCACGCTTTAGGATTTAGGAGCATCATTTATTTTGGGGAATGTATTGTCCAACTTTGTTAATATTCAACAATGGACAAGTATAAGCTATATGCTTTTGTATTAAGTCTTTCAATTAAATCCAATGTATCATTTTAAACGACTTTTTGTGTCGTTCTTATATATCTTGTGCTGTTGATCTTGAAGTAACACGCCCCGGACCCTTATTCCGCTGCGACCCAATTTGGGGGTGTTACAATGGCGTGCTCTCCGATATGTCTCTTATCAAAGGCCTCAAAGACTAAGTCCTGGCTACGGCACCGACGTTTGTCTCATCTGAACTTTGGTACTATCAACCATTTAGCTAGACATGGTCTTGTTCTAGGTCTCCCTAAGCTTAAATTAGAAAAGTACCATTTATGATCTGCTTGTGCTATGGGTAAAAGCAAGAAGAAACCCCACAAACCTAAATCTGAAGACACCAATCAAGAAAAACTCTATCTGTTGCACATGGATCTTTGTAGACTAATGTGTGTCGCAAGTGTTAATGGGAAGAAGTACATCCTCGTCATTGTTGATGATTACTCTCGATTTACATGGGTAAAGTGCTTAAGATCAAAAGTAATAGCCTCATATTTTCATAATCAAGTTTCTCTACGATGATTCAAGTGCGGCTTTAAAGTGCCTATCTGACGAATCTAAAGATAATGGAACTAAGTTTGTAATCAAATTTGAGTGAATATTTATGAGATGGTTGACATATCTCAGAAACATCTGTTGCTCGCTTTCAATAGGCATAAAACTTGAGTGTCGTTGAAGAAGTAAATCGTACATAATTGAAGATGCCCGCAACAATGTCGATTTATGCAAAAGCTCCATTATCTTATGGGCAGAAGTAGTTGCTACCGCATGTTACACCCAAAATCGATCCATCATACGTCTTCGTCAGGGCAAAACACCATATGAGCTTTTACATGACAAACTTCCCGACTTTCATTTCTTCCTGTATTTGGTGGCTCCTGCTATCCAACAAATGATAGTGAGAACTTAGGTAAGTTACAACTGAAACTTGATATTGGTATTTTCATTGGCTATGCACCCACAAAGAAAGCATTTCAAATTTACAACCGATATACCAGACGAATCATCGAAACAATTCATGTAGATTTTGATGAGCTGACTTCAATGGCTTCTGAACACAGCAGTTCAGGACCCGCACTTCATGAAATGACTCCTACAACAATCAGTTCATTTCTGTTTTTTCTTTGGTCTGATATGACTCGGTAATGACCGGTTGGGCTTACTGAGTTTGACTACCGAGTTTGAATTTTTAACAGTTCCGAAAGTGATACAGATCCGAAATTAGTACTTAATTGTTACCAAAATACGATAAAATCGTAATCTGGCCATCTCGATTGCATAAAACACAACCGAGATGTTAACAAATAAGCACATATACAACTGTTACAATTTGATCTTAAAAAAAACACAAAAATAGATGAACAGTAACCGAGTTTGAACAAACCTAAAATGTGGGATGAACAGTGTATGAAGAGTACCGAGAAACAACAAACATGATACGATACACCCCTGCAGCTCTGATACCAATTGTAGATTGTAAATGACATATGAACACAAGGAATAAAACAGATCTGGAGGTATGGTAAAGTAAAATAAATGTAAAGTCATTTTATTAGAGAAATAAAGGATAAGTGAGATGGGAAGAGTGTATGTGTTAGAGAGAGAACACACACACACACACTTTTACAAAAGTGAACTTCACCCCTCCATGGAAGTATAGAGGGGGTATTTATAGTCCCAGTGACACTTAACTATTGTAACTAGTCGTTATTAGTCCCTACGTGTCAAGCTTAAATGAACTATGTATTCGGTTATGTCACATATTTAATAGGTAAACAAAGTAATAATGGATGTCTTCTGAAAAATCGATAAATTTACGAGTCTTTGGGAAAATGTCCATTCAATTTTAAATTCGGGCTGTAAATGAAGTTGTGTTTCGAGCATAAGTTCAAATGTTTTCAAAACATGAAATGGCTGGCTATTATATTGATAGCACTTGATTTTTATTCTTAAAGGAGAGATAGGTTCTTTTCAAAAAGAAAAACTTGACCTCATAACGGGAATTTGTTCTCGGGATTATGGTTATTTTGACCATGCATAGGATTGTGATTACTTTGCGTTACACCAACCGTGCTCCCCTATTTCCATAAGTGTACGTGTCAGTGCGCTTATGTGTGAAAATAAGAGAAATCTTATTTACAATTGGTGTTTGTTTTTCATGAATAAAAACATTGCTTCATCAGAAATAGTTTTTTTAAGACATTTTCATTTGATAAAAGGGATAAAGGTTTTTAAACAATAACTGAATATCATTTTTAAGGAAAGTTAATTAATTTTAGCTTATGTGTCCTTTACATGTTATTTGTTTATGCCTTGAGTGAGAATATGTGCATGATTAAGTTGTTTGTTATATTAGTTAAACCTAT
The DNA here is from genome assembly GCA_026074375.1 of Tanacetum coccineum. NCBI lineage: Eukaryota > Viridiplantae > Streptophyta > Magnoliopsida > Asterales > Asteraceae > Tanacetum > Tanacetum coccineum. Next base: position 19,728 of record BQNB010049430.1, read on the forward strand.
AGGGACTAAATGTGCAATTGTGCTAACCGGCTTATGCTTATTCAACTTAATATCACAAAATGCTAAAGATATGAAAGTTTAGGGGGTGAAAGTGTCAAAAACTAAATTAGTTTTATGACACCCCCACCCCACTCATTTGTCACAATCAAACACACACACACATAATTGTTCTTCACCTTCATTCGATCGCCATTCATCCACACTCAAATACAAGATCTTTTCGTGCTTAAGGTATAATTACAACATTGTTCCTTACACCCTAATGATATCACTACTCGAAGGAATTACGTTTTTATAAGGTTTCAATTTTTGAATCCCTAAAATTCAAATTAGGGTTCTTAAAAATTCAAACTGGTTAAAAACGCTAATTAGTTGAGGGGTTTTATTCACATGAGGGTGTTAAAGACTCGTGTAATTCAGTTTTTAATAAAGTTATCATATATGTATGTTTTGCTTGATTCTATGTATCGAACAAGTGAGTTGTTTGAGTTTTAGTTGGAACAAGTTATTAGGTTAGTGCGGGATAAGTGTTAAACACATAAATGAATGTGTGTATGCTGTGAATTTGCTAAATGAGATGTTTGATTCTTGGATATATATGTTTTCTTGAAATATGTTGCTCGTTTGTAAAAATGTGTAAAGATTCCATGCTTAAAGGCTGCCTAAATGTTATTGTTAATTTTGTGGGCAAAATAAGTGAATGTTAAAGGGAAAACACCCATCAACTACTCGAATTGAAATTTAAGTTTTAGACCTTTTCGAATTCGCAGTATAGTTGTCCACAAATTTGCAATCCTACGTGTTGTCCGAGTTCACAGCTATTAGTTACACACGAATTTGTAGGAAGTCTTCATGGCCCGAATTCGCAATAAACCTTTAGTGTCCGAATTTGCAATGTCATTTAGGGCCCGAATTCGCAGATTGCCAGTTATGTCCGAATTAGCAATTTGACATATGACACGAATTCGCAGATTGCCAGTTATGTCCGAATTAGCAGTTTGACACGTGACCCGAATTCGCAGATTTCCAATTATGTCCGAATTAGCAGTTAACGTAAGACACGAATTCACAGGTTGATGTAGGATCCGAATTCATAGACTCCTTTGGTATACGAATTCACAGTTTGGTTTAGGGGACAAATTAGCAATATTATAAGTGCCTGAATTCGCATTTTTCACTTAAACAACCAGATTCAATCACACTTAATAGATTCAAAAAGGCTAATTATCATAAAAACATATATTCTAACCAAAAGGTGACTTAAAACTTGTGTTAGGTAGCAAATGTAAAATTGATTATCTTTGAAATCTTATCAAGTTAAAATTGGATTACTTCAACTAAGCCAATTTAAGTTCACTTTTTCAATGGTTATCTTTCTATATGTGTTACATGCAATAAGTGCCAATCTAGGGTCTCTTGATATAGTGTCTATATAAACTTGGTTATATATAAGTTGTATCGACTCTTTCTTAGCAGAATCATGAGTATCACTAAAGAACAACAACAAGCTTTGGACGATGCTCTTGTTCCAAGGGAACAACGTCTTACAATTGGCAGTTGCAACTACAGATTGAGCACCACATTCAAGCCTAAGGAACCTACCTTTCAAGTTGCTTTGGATGTTCTCTATCTTACTCCTTTTTATCCAGCCTTCTTGATCACTGCAAGTGTCCCTATCGTCTACACGCAGGAATTCTGGGCTATGGTTTCATATCACAAGCATCACATAAGATTCAAGATGAACAAGAAGAGCTATTCCTTTGATATGGAAACTTTCCGAAGCATGCTTCAGATGTGTCCAAAACGTCTTGGACAACAGTTTGTAGATCCTCCATTTGAAGAGGATATACTTACTTTCATGAGAGAACTGGGCTACCCTGGCAACATCAAAATACTTTCTGATGTTAAAGTTGATACGTTACCTTGGCCTTGGAGAACATTTAGAACCATCATCAACAAGTGTCTCGGTGGCAAAGAAGGAGAAATACGAACATTCGAGACTTAATTGAATTTGGTGTTACGGTTTTGGATTAATTGTGTTCTTTAAATATTTGGGCTTTTTACATCAAGACTGCTTGAGGCGGCTTGCAAGAAAGTTTTGAATCTACTCAAGAAAGGATTGCTGATTTTGGGGGGAAGGTAAGACAACTTCTTAAGAGAGACTACGGGGAAGACCTACGGCTGCTACAAAGAACCATATGATTCTATCATATGATGTTCTCATCATTCAGGTCAAACCTCGTACATAATAATCTCGTGAATATATAAATGTGTTGTATAGACTTAAAAATTAGGCATATATAGTGTTTGAGTATGAATTTTCAAGATTTTCTTAGTAAATTCAAAAAAATTTAAATTAACATACTCAAACACCATATAATTCCCTCTTAATTTAAGGGAGAGCATTACAAAATGTTCCTAAACAGGCTTGGTTAATATTGAATTTTTCCCAAAACAGTTAAATTTGAATCAATTGATATCCAAATATCAGAGATTTAATATTTTTGATAAGGAGAGAAAAATGTGATTAAAATCTATGGCTTAAGATGTGGAATTTTAAGATCTTAGTGTATTGCTAATCCCATATATGTGCTAAACTCTTTCGATTAAATGATGCATATATGAAGGGGGAGCAAATGGTTATGTGTTGGCTGAAATGTGGAAGTACCAAAGACCGACCATTTAATTTACTATATTGGAGTTATAAGGTGGTTAAGTTTAGGTATTCATTCCCATGATCCAGCCAGAACCAGAGGGATCTACCCCCACTAGATACTGTAGTAGTCCTTAGGTATGAAAAAAGGAATAAAAGTGAGAATAAGGGAAAAGTGCCGACTAAGATGGAGCTAGTATTGGAACAAACCCTACAAGGTACTAGTTATGAAGTCTCAGTAAGCGAGAAGGGGTTGACCGAATAAAAGAAAAAGTTAAGATAAACGGGTGAAAAGTAAGATGCCCTCCTTACTCTTAGGCAGTAATAGGGTCATACATCTGCTGTTAAGAATCACAAAAGATGATTGCTGACATAAAGACTGGACATCATGGACAGTTGGATGCAATTCACAACCTTCTAGCCATCAGATCTCTCTAAATATTTCTGTTTCATTTCTCACGAGATACACGATTTTCTATTAACTTTCTCACTCTGAGTTAGTTGGTATTGAAAAAGGTGCATCAGCTCCAAGCCTCGATACTAAACCAAAGTGCACTATTAAGTCTAGAGCCAAAAGAGATCATCCATAAATCTCATTAGGACACTTGTCAAAATTATGCTTGCTATCTCACACAATGTGAATAATGAGAAATATATAAAGAGTCATATGCATTATACTTATGATTTTGCCATAACATCAAAGTGATACTCAAGTAATCACAGTGAAGATGGAAATCCTGCTTGAGCCAAACAGATCAAACAAGCTCATGGTAGGTGACTTGTGTGATTCTATATGAATCAAACTTGTAACAACTGGAAAGAAACGATGGTGCGATTCTACAAGAATCAAACTTGTTCCAGTATATGAATTAACGATTGATGATGAACTTTTGAAATGATTAACACTCTCGATGTGTCACAAAAACACTTTAGCAAGTGACACAATACGATGATTTCAAATCGATTTTTCTATTGAATCGGTGAGATAGTAACTCACTGGTTCACTCTAATCATGTTGTCTGCTTTGAGACGTTCCGATAATGAGAACATGCCGAGTTTGATGAATCTAATACATATGTGTTAAAAAGATTTGATATTTCAGCTGGTAATCCTGTCAAGGAGATTCTCTTAAATTGAATCTACCGGTTCACAGGTCAATCTCTTACGGAATTCGAAGGTTACTCTAACAAAACACGGGCGAATGACAAGCCAGATTCGTCCCCCTGCATTATTGTTAAATACTTTATTTATATTTACTTATGATGGTCATGGAAGGTACCTGGTCCAGATGACTCACGATTTATAGCCACATTATCATAACGACCGAACAAATAAAGACATCATGAAAGCTCAAGTACATGTTTCAAGACTTTCGCTACTCTGATACCGTACGTCCTTCTTGAAGCGACGAAGTGTTAAAGTTAAAGAACTTTAAGAAAAATGCATTATTTAAAGCTTTTCAAGTTTTCAAATCAAGAAAGGTATGAGCATGTCGGTCCAAAAGTCACAAGTTCACAAGATGGCAAAGTTTACAAGATGGTGAAAAGAGATTATGCTTGGTTGATGATCTCAAGAAGTTCAAGATCACATTCATGATAAGCCAAAGATACAAGTCAAAGCCTAAAGTCAAGTATCACTACATCAATTCACAAGTTAATGATTGAAGTTAAAGGAGTAGCGACTACGAGCTAAAGACGAAGTTAAGATAGTATGATAGTTTAAGTCTTTGTTTAAATTGGGTGTGACCTCCCTTAGGGGGAATATTGTAGAATACACGAAAAGTATGATCACTTCAATATAGGATAGTCAAAGCCCGTAGTTAGTCAAATATAATGTTAGTAATCTAATTGGGCCAAAAGGCCCATGGAAATCCCACAAGCTCTCCATGGCCGGCCAATAAGGTAGTATAAATACCCTCTCCATGCCTTGGAGAGAGTGGTTGGTTGTTCATTATTTTCACACACTTAATGCATTTCTCTTTTATGTTTACTTTCTCTTTCTAAAATGTTCATCCAATCACTCTCTCTCTAAAACCACCTCTCTTTCCCTAACCTTGTATGTCATATGATATTATTCAGTTATGATGATCTCATTGGTCATATAAGTACCCCTACACCCTTTCTATGCAATCATTTTTAGTGGAAGATACCCCTAGTACACCCCTTTGAGCCTATCCTTTTCGCGGTTCTCGTAATTTTTTGGTAGATTCCGTATTATTAATGAAGAGCATTGTTTACACCCCACTAAATGTTACACCCAAATCGCCTTAGCCTTCCTTGTATGTACTCACTTTTAGTATATTATTGTTATCACAATTGTTTAACCCTAGTTAATTATTTGCTTGATTACATGGTTGCTAAGTCTATTGTTAGTGTACACAGTTTTAGGACGATTAGGATTCATGGTACTTTTTATTATATGGAGGAACGGGAAAGAAAGTTAAATTATTACCCACATATTTATCTAATATACTCCATGTTTATTTGATCCTTCTAACTCGGGTCATTAGTTAGTTTATTTTTTGAGTTATTAAAAACTCAAACGTGTAGATGTGTCGGTTATAAACTGAGTCATGTTTATTCTTTTATTATCAGACTAAGTTGGCAAGGCATTAAAGTGTATATATATATGTATTTATGTATATATATATATTATATATATTTAATATATTATATTATATTACTATATATTATATATATTATCTATATATATTTATATATATTATATACTAGTGCAAGGGCACCGCCGATGGAGCGGGCTTGCCTGTGAGTATCAAGGACAAATAAAGTAAATGTTAATCCATTAAGATAATCATAAAATATTTATAGAGTGAATAAAGAACAAAAAAATGAATATAAATCTGATATGCGGAAATAAAAACAATTGAAAAGAGAAAGAAAGTATCCATGTATTATATGGTAAAAGAACAATAAAACGTATGAGAAGCAATAAATAAATTAAATGGTGCTTATTCATAAAATTTCTTTGTTTGCAAGTGTCTACCAAGTCTCCCAACGGATATAATCTTAGCTTCAATTATATTAGTTCCCATACGTAGTACTTGTAGCCTAGTACCATTGCATAAGTCTGCCTTTTGATTAATGTTTCACATACACATAATCGGTGAGCCAATGTGAAAAATTGATGTTCTAAAAAAAGAGAGTATCTTTGTTGGCCACAATGATCTTAAATGAATGTATATGCGTTCATCACAATGGATATGAAAACCCTCGAATTGGAAATCTACTTATTTGACACTCATTTCTACAAAGTGTTGGATGCACCAAATAGTGAGTTAGTACTCATTGCGAGCCATGTTTTTCATGCTCTTCGTGTTGGTCCTTAACAATTTTGCATTTGAATTACATAACAATGCATGAGGTTAGAAAAACTGAATGCCTATTAAATGATATAAATAAGAGCAAAACAGGGCCCCCCTTTTATACTCAAAGATTGAAATCTAAAGCTTTCATTTGTTGTCGCCACCCCTCTCTTATGCAGTGTTGAGGCCGCATTCCCATCCATCACAAGTGAAACATCAGATTTGTGACACAATATTGCGTTAGTAAGCTAATATGTAGGCAAAATAGATACCCTTTTAAGTATTATAGACACTTGTAAGTGATAATGAAGCAACAGCTTGACCTAATTTCTAGGTGTTCCTGGATCTTTTTTCTGGCATCCTTTTATACAAGATTAAAACCATCAACATCAAACACTAACCCTTTTTCTTCTGCCAATAACTACAATAAGAATTACATGTTCACAATACAATCAAAAATTATGTGACAAATAAGAAGTCAGAAATCAAAAGAACCCTCGAGATACCTGGTTCGGACAATCAAATTAAATAATTGTGCAAACCTAAAGTCTCTCATATGTCTTCCAAGTACGCTAGAGGAGTTGTATGCAGATTGGTGTACATTACTGGAGAAAACAACATTTCAATCTGCTCATTTCAAACTGCAGAAGTTTGTATATGAAGGTTGTTTCAAACTGTCTGAATTCAAGGCCTATTTTAAATGGTGCCTATGGGCAATAACTTGGATGAAGCATATCTGGGACAATGAATGTGGATCAAAGCATATTAAAGATCGTAAAGGGACTTTGGTGTGTGATTACTTAAAGTCATAATTGGGCATCCAGTTACCAATGTAATCTTTCTCTTAGTTGCATGACAAAACTTATATTGCTAGAAAATAACTCATCTAAAGCGAATATAAACGCAATTGTACTTAATTTTTCTATACTTTTATATAAACAATTTGCCTATCTGATTTTTTTTGTTAAATAATTTGGGAAACACTTTTTTAGGAATAATCTAAAAAAATAAACATTGCGTTTTTCATAGACTTAGTAGAGAACATATTATCATAGGAACCTATTCGAATATCATAGATCCTTTAATTTTTTGCTGATACTCAAATAGGATGCCGTTAACTATTACGGTAGCTTTAGAATATCATATTTAATTTGAAATACATTGTATGTTATAAGAGAACTGATACTTCATTGTGACAAGCTCCTTGAGCCACCAATCTAGATCCAGATTATAATGTGGATGTTATGTTTTCAAAGCTAGAAGTCAATCTCATATGTTTTCAAAGCTAGAACTCGATCTCATACTAAACTCAGCAACAAGTTTTGCAAAAGAAGACTGTATTATCTTCTAGAAAGGTTGTCGGGAGATCATATTCGTCAATTCTAGACAATTCATATGGAACAAAAGTTACTTAGATTAAGTCTTTAATCAGACAGACACAAGGATCAACATAGTTGCTTAACAAACCTTGTTCTAGAACCAAAACCATGTCACTATCAAGTACAAAAGTGATACGATGTGCGATCATTATCACAATAGAGTTAGTAAAGTGTTTCTGGAGCGTTTGTTGGATCATTCCATCAGTTGCAATGTCAACTGACGCAGTTGCTTCATCAAGTACCAAGACTTTGGTTTTCTTTAGTAGCACACACCCGAGACAAATAAGCTGTCTTTGACCCACACTTTAGTTTTCTCCATTCTCCGTGACTATCATATATACAAAAAATAATAAGCTAAGATAATAACAGAATTTGTAAAAAACTTCATATTAGGAAAATATTGTAAACAGACTTAATACTGTTAGTATTAAAGTTAAGTCTGTTAGTTATAGTTAGTACTATTAGCTGAATAGTTAGTACTGTTAGTATAGAAGTTAAGTCTGGTGAGTAAGTAGTCTGCCAGCAGTAACTTAAGTCTGTAGTATTAAAGTTATTACTGCTTGGTCCCAGACAGTTAAGTCTGTTGTAATTTTAGCAATAGTTATCAATTTAGGTTGGATTTTGGAAGAGAATGATTATCCTTTAACGCGTTTAGGGTTCCTTAAGCCCTATAAAAAGGAAAATAGGATAGTATTGTAACTGATGTGTTGATTGAGTATTCACAATCAAATAGTAATAGTATAGCAATTTTGGTATTTTTTTGTGTTCATTTGGTATAGATATTTGATATTCCGCGTCAATTTTATATTCACAGTTCCTTGTTCTTATAGGATCTTTGGATTTATTCAAAGGACTTATCAGTCATCAAGGCTCCATTCAGATCCTGTTTATAAGGACCCTACAATGGTATCAGAGGCCTACCAAAGGGACTTTACACAAGATTGAACATAGATCAAAACCTTATCTTCCACCAAATCAAATAATCATGTCTGCAAACGATAATTTTTCTCTTCATGATGATGAGGAACTTTCTCTTCATGATAATGCATCTTTGGATGGATCTGTCCATCATCCAACAAAGGAGTGGCTCCTGCTAAACACCAAAAATAATCACCACTAATACACTTTCTAAAAATTAAACTGCCCGGTCCTTCAAAAGATGATTATGATAGTGGCCAATGGAGATGGAACATTATCTTGAGTATATAGGATCATGAGGTTGGAAGTGATTCAGAATGGGAACTCAAAAAAATGAGTCAACAAAAGGTAAGGATGGTGTATACAGGGTTCTTCCTGCAAGACACACAGAAGTACAGTTTGTGATGAAAAAGAAATGGAAAAGCTAGAACACTACTGCTTTAATGGCTGTTCCAAAAGATCTTCTCAGAACGTTTTCATGGCAGGATGATGCCAAAGAGATCTGGGCTGCCCATCAAGGACACGGTTTGGTGTAATGCGACTTCGAAGAAAATGCAATAAAGCTGTTTTGAAACAATACAGTTTAAGGCATTTACTATTCTCGTCTTAAGGAAAGCCTTGGAGAAAAGGGGTATGATAAGGTTCCAAAACTCCTATAACAGTTGGGATCGCCCTTGGTGCTGGTGTGTCAGATGATGACGCAATCACAAGTTTTTGATGGTCCCTTCCTCTGCATGGGATAGTCTGCCATGACAATGAGACGAAGATAGAACATTGACACACTGTCAATAGATGATTTATATAATAATCTGAGTGTCTTTGAACAAGACATCCAAAAGACATCATCTTCTAAACCTTACAGATGTAATGTGGCTTTTCTATCACAAGCAAAACCCCTTCCAACAAGCATAAGCTTAGTCATAGTCAGGTAGTTATAGTTCGTATTACCACTTCTCTTCCAAACAACAACAAACTGCTATCATGGTTCTTGCTGATTGAGTTATCCATTCTTTTCTAGCACAAAATGTGATGATGTGGTTTTGATACATGAAGACCTAGATCTAATTGATGATCTGGATTTGGAAGAAAAAGGATATAAATTGGCTCAGATTGGTATGATACGGCCATAAACGATTAAGTAAGTTCTTCAAGAAGACAGGCAGACGGGATGACTGTGGATGAAAAAAATGCATGTGGCATTTGATAAGAGAATAAGTTAGATTGTTTCTCAAATTGCCAACAATATGGGCATTTTGCCAGGGAAGGGCAAGTTTTAAAAGTTCAAAGGAAGGTAGCAGGCAGGAATACTAGTGTAGAGGTCAGGATTTCAGCCAATGCGAAACTGAAAGGAAGACCTTGATGACATTGATGATGGTCAGATCAATTGGGTTTGAGCAAACTGCAGTATGAGGAACTCAATTCATGCTCTAATGCTTTCACTGTGAATAATGAGGTTGTTCTATGTGCTCTAAAAATTGTGTTTAGATTCATTAATTGCTCAACTTTCAAGTAGTATGATGAACTGGCATTATGAATTTGGTGACCAAGATGCTGACCTTAATTGCCCATAAGCTGAGTTATTAAGAAAGTAGATTCTTAGCTTAGAGCCTCCCAAACAGCAAAACTTCCTTAACTGGAAAAATTTAAATTTTCAAGCTAACAAATTTTTGCAAAAGATGAAAGCTGGCGCTCAAAAAAGTATAGAAGAATTGGAATGAAATCTGTCATAGGACAAAAATGATTTACAAAATTGTTGATTCTGGTTGCACTCTAAAAATCTTTGGAAGTAATTGATTGTGGGATGAGCTCAACTGTTAATCTAGGTTTAGGATATGGATACAGAATCAAATGATGAGGTACTTAGGATATGAGGAAGTGATGAAGTTGGGTATTTTTATCGCCTTAGGGACAGATGCAGGATATTATGACATCCCCTATACAGCAGATTTAAACAGGTAGAGTATAAAGGTGTCCCTCATCCTCTTAGTGGTGATTATACCCCTAGGGAACAGGAGGACATAGATGATTCTCTGTATGAGTATGGTAAATATGGACCTCAACCTCAATCTCCTAGTCCTACAGTGTCTAATGCTAGTTCCATTGTTTTCTCAATCTGTCCATCCAATGACAGTGATGGGGAGCTAGGAGCTGTATCTAACCATTCAGTCATGAGGGGCCCTATCCATTCACCCTAATTCTATACCTTTCTATTGAGCAGGTTAACATTGCCACCCAAAAAGATCATCCACAAGTGCCTAAAACCACAAAAAGACAGTTGCCCTAGTTGTGCACAGGATGTAAAGAACTCCTAGGCAGACTCCAATTAGTTCACCTCAGTGACTTCCTTCCACCTTTCCTTAAATAACTGACAGAATGGAATCAACAGAATGGAAAAGGAATTAGGTGCAGGATATTCTTTTGAAAGAAAACCATGTTTTGTGTGTGGAAGTCTTTGTCACTTGATTAAGGACTGTGGACTATTATGGAAAGAAGATGGCAAGGGAGCTTCTCTTAAGAGCAAATGGGGGATCATGGCTTGTGTTAGGCAGGTACACCGGTGCTAGACTAACTCTAACAGGCGTGAATAAAGCTCAATTATTCACTCCCAGGATCCTGTATAACTAAGTAACATTAGACCCAACCTTAGTACTGCTAGCAAAACTATTAAAACTGGTAGGGTAAATTTAACACCCCCAAATTTACACGCAGCGGAACCAACAATTTGGGTGTTAAATAATAGTACAATAGTCATAAGACATAAAGAACGACTCAATGAGACGTTTTAAAACAAACAAACAACCATTCCATTCCATATTTATCAGAGTTCAAAAGCGTAGTCCCAAGAAATCGTTACCATACATAAAATAAGTTTGATTTAACCAAACTAAAACAAGTTTTTAATGAGGAATGGGTTTTTAAATGGTGGACAAAAGTTTAGCGCAAATCCTCCTCATCAGTGCCTTCAAGCCTTCGTACCTCAATTACCTGAGATGAAACATGCTAAAAAGTCAACACGAGGTTGAGTGAATTCATAGGTTTGATAATTGATAAACAGTAGAAAGAGAGTTGAACACAAGCATAAAAATATTTATGAGCATCATATAGACTTGTGGGCCAGACAAGCTAATAACCAACAGTTGCATTGAGCTCGCGACACCGATCCCATTGACGAAATCCCATTAATCAATTAATTATTACAATGAAATGCCCCCAGGCTAGGTATTTTGTCAGATCCTACTTTCATCTCATACATTATGTTCACGGACATTGGACGTGCTCACTTTCACCGGATTCAAGATATCCCAAAAAACCGAACCGGGTTGGTTCAAGCCCATAGCGTCTATTTATGGTGTGTATGTGCGGCTGACCCATCATAGGTAGTTGACGGGACTCTACGAGTTGGGGTCTTAGACGAAAGCTTATGTCAAGCAACTAAAATTATAGTCACTATACGGGTCCAAGCCATACAAGAAGAAAACTTCATGAGTTCGTTTTTATAAAAACTTGCATGCACTCCCTCGCGGGTTTAAGAAAAATACTTGAAAAGTTGAATGGCGACGGTTATGAACTCACCGAGATATCTCAACGAGATCAGATGTATAATAAGTCTTGAACAAGATAAAAATCCTTCGGCACACACCTAAATTACGTGACTCGCGTCTTAGTATAAATATCCAAAGTTAAAATAATACGTAAGAAAAGTTTGACGAATATAGGATTATGTTCCTAAGAGATGCGCAACATGGTTTTGACTTAACTAAAGTTTTTTTGACTCCCAAATTGGAAATGACATGTTCTTTATGTAATTTAAACATCTACCTCAAATTTCGCCGTCTATTTCGCCAATTTTCAGTATGATTATCTACTCATTTGTTCATTTTTATCAAGACGTAAAGTCGCAATTCTGGAATTAGCTATGTTTAGAGGGCCTGTATCTACCAATTTATAAATGTATTTTAAACTCATCAAGGTTTTCACCCTTGGAAAGCCCTTGAAGTCTAGTTTTCAAAACATTAAGCCAATCACTCATATCATTTACCAATCCATGGGAAATAGATTTTTACTAACCCTAAGTCAAAACAGAAAGTTGACTGAATTTCTTACTTTTGCCATTTTAATCATAACTCCTAATCTAGGATAGCAATGGATGTGGGGCCAAGTGCTATAGCTTCCCTATGATGTCTAGTATTGACCCATGCTTTAAAATCCAAACATTTAACTCATTAACCTGGTGTTTAATACGTTTTCTAAACCAAAGTCCAGAACTGACCCATTTTAGTATTTTGACCATATCTCACTCAATAATAATAATTGGTTGACCATCCAACTATCACATCATGCCAAGACATATATCTATCCACCCATAACTTTTGTTTACAGACCCTAAGCCAAACATTTTGAGAAAACAACACGTTTTGCTACTGTTCCAAAACAGCCTCTATAAAATCCAACCAAACCTATTTCTAACTCATTTAAAACACAATCAACTCTTATGCAAAGCCACAACACATATCCTAAACATATCCCATACTCATCAATGTATATTTTTTATAACAGGAAATAATATCAAAATATTCTTATAAGAAAATTTAGGAAAAGTAAGAAAGATGGCTCACTATAATGATCACCCAAAATAGTTATTAACAACAAGTTTTCCTAGCCACCAAGCTTTACTAGGATATCATTTCCTTGACATGCATGACCATCTTCATATTACTCTTCTAAATCAGCCCCAAAGTCTATAAATGATAGGTTTTATGGTATGTAAATGGAGCTTGGAATGTGAGGAATCAAATGGTGTAAATATAACAAGTGATTGTAGTAGGAATTTTTGTATGAATCAAGGGTTTTGTGGTTTAAGGGGGGCGGCAAGAACAAGAGAGACAAGAGGTGTGTGTGTGTGAAATTTCTTTCTAACTATGAGAAGTGAAGTGAGATGGGTGGTTTTGTAAGAAAGGTGCATGCAAGGTTATTGTCTAAGCAAGACAAATGTCTTGCAATATTTAATTACATAGTACATGTACGTATTACGTATACGTAAGTCACGTAAGGTTTATATAATCACAGTAGGATCACATACTGGTTATAGACCAGACCTAGTTTATACTACCTGGTTCCCTATAACCTTGGCTTTTGATACCAATCTGTCATACCCCCAATAGGGACATGTCGGATTTTTGTTTTTTTGTGGTGGGCATGTAATTACAGATATCTAAGTACAACGCTTAAAGGAACGACCTCTGAAGGGTACGTTTTAAAAATAAACATCGTTGCATACATTTAATTGATAATAAGTTTTCAATTCAATCAAAAATTTGAAAGATTCAAAAGTCAAACAATGCGGAAGCTTAATATGTTCGTATAACGGTCATTTAGGATAACATAGATGATATCTGGAAAAACTGGTTGTGCAATTAGACTTCATTAGATCAAGCAACGACCTATCCAATGCTATGCCACCTGGAGGAGAAAAACATGCTTTAAAAACGCAACATAAACGTTGTTGAAATTCTTAGGGTTTTGTTTAATGTAATTAATTTGGACACAGATTATCAAAAGTGTGCGTCAGTTATAGGAGATACAAACTTCACAAAAGAGCTACATAGGCATTTTACGTTGCACGAAGCTCATGGACACTAAAGCTAATAAACTAAAGGATAGCATGTACAGTGGCTATAAGGCTTGCCCTTCAGGTGTCCAACCAAAGACCACCTAACTAGTTTCGACATGACATATATCCGTTAGTTCTTGGCAAACTCGAACTAGTAAGTGCTCTTACACGGATAGGGAATTTATTAGTCCAATAGTTATAGTTTATTCACTCGGCTCACTTAACCAGCCAGTCAGGTTAAAGGTGATTGACAATTCTGATATTTCAGGCATATCTGGGTATAATCGATACTGTTTTGGCAACACGGGGTAAAACGGGGAATTTCTCACGTATAGAACTTGTGCTCCCAATTTTTAAAATCATGCTGTTTCTAACCCCAAGGTGTACAAAAGGTTTAAGTAAAAACAAGTAATAGAAATGGGGCTATGAACTCACCTTGATTGGTGAATCGAAGAAGAATAATCTAGAATAAAATCACACGATAACGAACGACGGTTCGTAAAGACAACCTATGAAATGAGGGTTTGGTTTAATATCAGAGCAGTGACGAATTACGGATAATGCATAAGCATATACTAGTGTACTTTTGTTAATATGTTTTCCAAAAATTAAGCTTGTGATCGTATAATAGTAGAAATGTTTTTGTAAGTAAAACGAGTAAATAATAATATGTATATTAATATTACATACATATATATATATATATATTTTTATACATATATTGTTCGGTACTTTATTAAATTCCCGTATCTAGTTTCATAATGTGCGTTTTCTAGTATATTTATAAGAATAATAATTTATAAAATGTCGGCTAGGATCGTGCGTGTTTACTCGTGTTTCAAAAGTTGTAGACGTTAGTTAATAATACCTTTTTCAAAGTTCTCTTTTAATACGATTGTCATAATTACAAACTATATATCATCAAATCTCTTTATAATTTATCAAAAGACATTCGGGACCCTTATTGGGTTTTAGGCCCAATAAGCACTTAATCATATTATTGAAGCGTCCCAGTTTAAGATATGTTTAAAACGTATAACGTCTATGTCGTACACTATTAAATAAGCTATTGTGAACTTATCCAATAAGCTACACCGTAGCTTTACGCCTTGGTGTATTGTGTTTATGTTGGGCCTTGGCCCGTTAGGTCAAAAAAAATGTAGCTTTACTTATCCATATAGTCCGATAAGCAAAACATTAAATAATAAACACACGACTTAATAATAAGCTATCAATAAGCTCACAATAAGCCAAGCAATAATAAGCCGAAACACATAAGCTCAAAAATAAGCTCGTGGTGTTGGGCTTGTGGCTATGGGACGCGTTAAAGCCAATAAGCTCTATTTGGCTTATTTATGACAGACGAATTAGTTTTACCATTTTTTTTGTCCTTTCAAAATAAGCTAGAAAATAAGCTAATAAATATAAGCCGAAACAAAATAAGCTAAACAAATGTTTTTCCTTTCTTTTCTTATTTGGGTCGAACATAAATAAAGCCCTATTAAGCTTAAAATAATCAAATAGGGGTCAGGGTCATGGGAACCAAGGGAATCAGACAAAAGGTAGGGCATTCATGTTGGGAGCAGAGGAGGCTCACCAGGACTCGAACATCATAACGGGTACGTTTACTCTAAATGATCATTGTGACACTACCTTATTTGACTTCTAGGTGCTCGTTCTATAGCTTGTTTCCACTACTTTTATACCTCTGTTAGACATAAAACCCAGCGATTTAGGCTTTAGGAAGTACGTCGGACTTCAATGAAGTCCGCCACACATTCTACCCTAGAAAGTCACAGAAAGTTTGCAAAACCATTTAAACATTAACCATTTATACCAAATCAATTCTAACATAATTATACATTGTATTGTTGGTTGTTTTTTATGTGTAGACTATGGGAGAAAACGATGATGAAGCCGGATCATCAAGATCCAAATTCTCTAGACAAAATGAAACCGTGGAAGAGTTATTGCTTCCACAAGTATGAATTCTTACTATAGGAAGGTTGCAACAGAGATGCGAAGTCTAGGTATAACATCAAATTAGCAAACTTGCTTCCTAGACATGTGTACTCGCCGTGTGTCATGAATTGGGATATACTAAATAGAATGGGGTGTGATGGAGAAATTGATGATATGTTGAGGATTAAGTTGCGTGAAGCTAAATCTAATGAAGAAATATTCACTTCTGTAGCATGGATTAGAGCTTTTAATATCAAAAAACCAATTTATTCAGAGCTTTGCCATAAGTTTTATTCAACCTATGAATTTGATGAAGTTTGTGCTGACGATGAATTGCAAACCAAGAAGACAATCAAGTTTAGACTTGGTGGCCGTGCTCATAGTTTAACTTTGTTGGAATTTTCTTATAGATTGGGATTGTATCATGCTGACGAGCTTGATGAGGATGGATTTGATGTGTATTTTCAAGGAGGCTTGCATAGTGATGATCACTTTAATGCTCAAGAGTATTGGTTAAGCATTAGTCGAGAGGAGAATTTGAGTTTATCAAAGAGTCATACCTCTACTATCAGGAACCCAAAATTTAAGGGTAATTCATAAGATGATTACCTTTGGCTTGTGTCAAAGGACTACTGGTTATGACAAGATACAAAAGAAAGATTTGGGGCTATTGAGTACGTTTGATACTAGACACCAAAATGAGTACGCGAATGTGGCTTGGTTGATTGCGTGGTAGATGAAAGAGAAAAGGAGCTGGTACTCAAAAGGAGAGTCAAATTTATTATGGACAGTTTATCACGAAGATTGCTAGGAAAGCGAGGGTGTTGAATGATGTGGTGATAAGGGGTTTGAGTACTCTAATTTATTGTAGAGATTTGGATACGACTATACTAAGAGAGTTGATCGACTCTAAGGGTAGACTAATTCTTGAGGATCCGCAGCCAGGTGTATCGAGAGTTGGTATTCCTAGACCTCCGAGAGCATCAATGCAGGACTTGTACGAAAGGATGGGTAATATGGAGATACGTCAGGGAGAGATTGAGAGGATGAAGAAAAGCGCGTTCAGGTCACCTCAGGATCGCAACCACAACCATTACAGTTCATTTTGAAAAAACATTATTTCAAATTTTAAAGACAAATTGTTTTAAAACCACACTTTTGATTTTGTTTATGAAAGGACCATAGGGAGGAACACATATGTAGTCTTTCCCCAAAAATCATAACACAACAACACCTCCACACCATCGGTTGCCTTCTATCCTTGCTTACTTGGGATTAAATGTTTAAAAACGTCAAAAAAATTGTTTGTGTGTGAGTGGAAATTCATTAGAGATTAAAATTAACCCATGAAGAATGTAATTCTCTTGAAACATAGATTAGTTCTCGAGAAAAACCATTACAATGTATACAATGTATAAAATCTCTTTTCTCATTCACGAGCAATTAAAGTCAGTGACATCCGAACGTTAACTAACATATATCATTTTTCATGTGTCAATTTGCCCCAGAACAAAAGGTTATTATTGTCTTATACCTCTACTTTCTAACTACAAACGTCGTTTGATAGCTAGGGTGTTCACAAGGTATTCATTACCCCGATAGGTTTGCCAAACCCATAGTTCTATTTAATGCATTAGCGTTCACCTCGCAAGGCGATTAATGGTTCATGAAATTAGGGACTTCGAAAATAGCTACTTATGCTGAAACAATCTCATAATCGGGTCCAGCATACCAAAAATCATATGTGTTCGATTTTATAAAACAACATGTATCCCCCTCGCGGTTCTAAAACAATCAAAAGATTTAAATGCGAGGCTATGAACTCACCTTAAGCAAAAGATCCAATTCAATCAAATCAACAAGCGCAAATAACTTCACGTCTCAAACGCGACCTATATAATACATATATAGTGGTACATGACTAAAAGTATAATAATTCATATAATGCATACTTGCATCTATATATATCACCAGCACGTATATACAATCATATACTACAATCTCCAAGTGCGACGCAAAACCTTTCACTTTGACGCACGAACACTATCACAACGTTTTCCACAAAGTTTCTATTTTTAGAAAGTTGCCGACAGTAAGGATAATATAATCCGAACTTTATTTTTCGTCATCAGTTAACTAGCATTACAAACCCATTGCTCATTACAAACCATATTCAAAAGTATACGCAAGTTTGACTTTCAAAAGTCAAACTTCGTAGTTGACTTTTACACCAATAATAACCAAACTTGGCTCGGTCGTAAAACGTTTGTTATTATGAGTTACGTGACGATCCACCTAGCGAAAAGTAGCTAAAGGCGAACTCTATCACTTTTCATTATCAAAAATAACTTTAAAAAATTTCTCGACTCGTTACGAGGTGGTCAAACTTTCTGGTCAAACTTGGTCAACTCAAAACCTATGAAAATGATATTTTTGACTTAAACCAACTATCAAAACATGTTTAACTAGCTTATTTACATATACTAAAAATCAAACTTCAAATAATAACCAAATACGCTTTTAATAATTTTTCGCTCTTGAATATCTAGCAATAACCATACAATACGCAATACAATCAATTTAACAACACAAAAACATAACTAGAAGGCTCACAATGCTATAAGAAAAATCAACTATGGTTTTCCCTTGGTGGTTTGAATTGGATGAGACCCAAAACCAAAAAACCAAAACCTTTTTCAATACAACTAACCTTCAATAACACTAATCTAGCTCCTTTGAACACCCCATTTACTCAAAAATTTCAAGAACAACCCAAAAATCAAATTTCTTCAAAACTTAATGCATGTGCAATATTTTTAGTGGGATGTGTAGGTCTCAATACAAGGATTAAGAATATGTAATTAGATTTTATTGCATGTTGGAAAATTGACGGGAAATGGGTGGTGTTTGTTTGGCCAGATGTGGAGAGAAACAAGGGAGGGAAGAAGAATTTTTTTGATAAAAGGTTTATAAGTGTGAGTGGTGTGGTATTTATAGGAAACAACTTTGAACCTTTAACACTTTTGGTCCCTCTATCCATGTTATTCTTTTAAAACTAGTACAAAGCTGTTTCTTTCCTTTTTAAAATCGGCCAAAGACTCGGGTCACACCACGTTTGTAAATATTTTTATTTCGTCCCTCTAATTTTCTTTAAAACGTTTAATAAAACGTTATATCACGTAAAACACGACCTTTAAACACGGTTTTTACAAAAACTCAGGGAAAAATCAAAAAATACAAAAATAACATAATCACGCTCTCGGAGCGACAACATAAGTTTTTCTAACTTTCATGGACGCTAGAAACAATTAAAAACTCAATGACGACTTCAAATTTCCTAATAAATGGAAATTTTCACCAAACCATATATAGCGTAAACGACTAAAATAAATTACGTAGAAAAATAATTATCATAGCTCAGGATAAACGTTGACCTGAAACTCGGGTTGTTACATTCTCCCCTCTTTTAGGGAGCACTGTCCTGGTGCTCAGCTTGACTTATCCGCTCTTTCTCGCTTCGTCCTTACTTGTAAAGAGATGAGGGGACTTATTCTTAATCTGATCCTTACGCTCTCAAGTAAATTCCAAACCTCTTTGTGAATTCCGACGAACTTTAACGAGAGGTATCCGACTTTGCTTAAGTCGCTTAACCTCTCGATCTACAATTTCCACTGGCTCTTCGATCATATGCAACTTATCATCAAGTTGAATCTCGTCTATCAGAACGAAAATATCGCCTTCCGCTAGACATTTCTTAAGGTTCAAAACATGAAAAGTACTATGAATTCCTTTCAACTCTTCAGGTAACTCCAACGTATAAGCTACTAGACCGACTCTAGCTAGAATCCTGAATGGCCCAATATAACATGGACTTAACTTTTTGTGCTTTCTAAAACGCACAGCGCCCTTCCACGGTGATACTTTGAGCAGTACCATATCATCGACTTCAAATTCCAGTGGCTTAGTTCTTCTATCCGCGTAGCTTTTCTGGCAACTACGGGCAGTTAACAAGCGGCTCTTAATATCTGGCGACTACGAGCAGTTAACAAACGATTCTTAATCTGGATAATCTTCTCAATCGTATCGCGGATCAACTCTGGACCGGTGAGTTGGCTATCCCCAACCTCACTCCAACATACAGGTGATCTACACTTTCTTCCGTACAAAGCTTCATATGGTGCAGCTTTAATACTTGCATGATAACTATTATTGTACGAGAACTCGACCAATGGTAGATGGCGATCCCAACTAATTCCGAAGTCAATCACGCAGGCACGCAACATATCTTCCAGTGTTTGTATTGTCCTCTCAATCTGACCATCTGTTTGAGGGTGGTAAGCAGTACTTATATCCAAATTAGTCCCCAACGCCTTCTAAAGCGATCTCCAGAAATTTAACGTAAAATGGCTATCTTGATCTGAAATGATCGAAACAGGTACACCATGCCTACATACTATTTACTTCAAATACAGTCGCGTGAGTTTCTCCATACTATCCATTTTCTTCATAGGCAGGAAATGAGCTAATTTGGTCAGTCGGTCGACAATAACCCAAATCGTATCATACCCACTTGGCGTTCTCGGTAGTCTGCTCACAAATTCCATAGCAATTCTTTCCCACTTCCAAACAAGAATCGCAGGTTGTAACAGCAACTCAGACGGTTTTTGATGCTCGGCCTTAACTTTCTCACAAGTCAAACACTTACTAACACACGTGGCAATATCCGCTTTCATATTCGGCCACCAATACAACAACTTCAAATCTTGATACATCTTATTCGATCTTGGATGGATAGAATACTTGGACTTATGCGACTCATGCATAACCAATTCTCTCAATCCACCGAATCACGGCAACCAAACACGACTCCCAAAACAACGTGTTCCATCAGGGCAAAATTCAAATACCGGCTTAATCAATCTCCCTAACTTTTTTGCTTGTACATTCTTTCTTTTCATGGCTTCTCCCTGAGCTTCACGAATCTGCTTTGGTAAATCATTATGAACAATCATCATCAAAGCCCGAACACGCAATGGCTTTTCCCTTCCCTTCTGACTTAAGGCGTCAACCACCACATTCGCTTTTCCCAGATGATACCGTATCTTATAATCATAATTACTCAACAACTCAATCCACCTTCGTTGTCTCAAGTTTAACTCTTTCTGATTCAGGATATATCTTAGGCTCTTGTGATCGGTGAAAACCACACACTTCGTCCCATACAAATGATGTCTCCATAATCTAAGAGCGAAAACAACGACTCCTAACTCCAAATCATGAGTAGTGTAATTCTCTTCATGGACCTTCAATTGTCTAGAAGCATACGCTATCACTTTCTCTATTTGCATCAACACGGCTCCATAACCTTTAAGAGATGCGGCACAATACACCATGAAATCTTCCGTTCCTTTGGGCAATGCTAAGAACTACAGAACTTCTGCTTCAACGTTTGAAAAGCTTCTTCTTCTTCTTTTCCCCACTCGTACTTCTTATTTTTCTGAGTCAACTTAGTCAGTGGCTTAGAAATCAAAGAAAATCCTTCAATAAACCTCCAATAATACCTAGCCAATCTAAGAAATTGCCTCACCTCCGTCGGTGTCGTTGGTGCAACCCAACTCTTAATGGCTTCGATCTTGGCAGGATCAACATGAACACCACTACGATCAATCACATGACCCAAAAATTGTACCGAATCTAGCCAAAAAACACACTTCGAAAACTTGGCGTACAATCTCTCTTTCTTCAGTAGCTGCAAAATAATCCTCAAATGCTTCTCATGCTCTCCATTGTTCTTGGAATAAATCAAAATATCATCGATGAACACTATAACGAACTTATCAAGATATGGCTTGCATACTCGGTTCATCAAGTGCATAAACACAGCAGGCGCATTAGTCAATCCAAACGACATTACTTGGAACTCAAAGTGACCATACTGAGTTCTAAATGTAGTAATCGGAATGTCTTCCACTTTAATGTGTAACTGGTGATATCCTGATCGCAAATCGATCTTAGAATACACGCTAGAACCTTGCAACTGATCAAATAAATCATCAATTCTCAGAAGAGGATAACGATTCTTGACAATCAACTTATTCAACTCACGATAATCTATACACATCCTGAAAGATCCATATTTCTTTTTCACAAACAACACCGGTGCTCCCCACGGTGACGAACTTGGACGAATAAATCCTTTCTCCAACAACTCTTGTAATTGTACCGACAACTCTTTCATTTCAGACGGTGCCAATCTATACGGTGTACGTGCAACAGGTGCAACCCCCGGTACTAGATCAATTCGAAACTCAACTTGCCTTGGCGGTGGCAGTCCTGGTAACTACTTAGGAAACACCTCAGGAAAGTCACGAATTACAGGCACGTCTTCTAATCGTTTCTCCTTTGACTTCTTCTTCGTAACATGTACCAAAAACAAATGAAAACCTGGCTCAACGTACTTACGGGCCT
>BQNB010049431.1:0-19478 GCA_026074375.1 Tanacetum coccineum
ACTCTCGGGTCTGGTTCAAAATTAACCACAACAAAATCCACAAGAAAAGTGAAACCATCAACTCTAACTACAACATCCTCACCTATACCCATTGGGTGCGTAATCGAACGATGAGCAAGCTCAAGTGTCATTTGAGTAGGAGCCAAAGCTCCAAGCCCAAGTTTCTTGTAGATAGAATGAGGTAAAAGATTTATGCTAGCTCCGGAATTGGCTAAAGCACTAGTCCGATCGAGTTCATGTAAAGCACATGGAATAAGAAATTTTCCCGGATCTTCGAGCTTCTCGAGAACTTTGTTCATGATGATAGCAGAACATTCAGCATTCACGGTTGTAATGGCGATTTCTTCGAGTTTCTCTTTGTTCCTTAGTAAACCGCTTAACCATTTGTTGAATTTTGGCATTTCGACGATAGCATCTTTCAATCCAATCTCTAAACGGAGTTGTTTGAACATCTTCAAAAACCGGCTATGTTGAGCACTTGGTTTATCGTTCTCTCTCACTTTCATCCTCTCGGGGTATGGAAGTTTAGATGGATACGAATTAGGATTTGGAGAATTAGGATCAAAATTAACGGTTTTCTTTGCTTTTGGTTTTGGAATTTCCATGAAAATGGATTCTTCTTCCTCCGGAGGTGGGACATGTGCGATATTTTCCAAATTTGGATTTTGCACATTTTCCGTTGACGTCTCCGGGTTTTGTTCGGGTTCTTTTTGAGAATTTGAAACATCGGGAGTAGGAACAAGAGGAGTCGAAGGTCCTTCCAAAATCTTACCGCTCTTTGTGGTAATAGCATTAATTTGCTAACAAGGGTTAGTTACGGTTTGACTTGGAAGAGTTCCTGAATTCGAAGTAGAGGCGGAATTTTTGAAATTATCACAAAGACTTGTTAACAAACTCGTAACATTAGCCATTTGATTCTGCAAATTTTGACCCTGATTTTGAACATTTTTCAACACCGCATCGTTTGCCTTGACGTAGTTTTCAAAATCTGTTTTCGAACACCTGATTTTGAGGTTTTAGGCGCTTGATATGTTAGAACTTAGGTAACTGGTGGTTGATTGGGTTGGTGGTTGAAAAACTTGTTTTTTGTTGTTTGACGGTTTGATTATTAAAGTGGTCCCACGGTTTTTGATTGAAATTGGAAATTGGTTTCCTTTGGTAACGGTTATGGTTGTTTTGAACATTTCGGTGATTAAAACACCGGTGGTTTCATTTGACTTGCTAAATTAGATGGTTGGTTTTCTTTGGAGCACAAGAAAATTGCCATCTGGCTTGCGGTTTGTTGTAATTGTTGGATATTGTCATGAAAACGGGGAAAATTATTTCACCTCGAGTTAAACGGACAATGGTTTAAAATTGTGATTCGATCCACTCGTAACACATAACCTTCCTCAACCGCTTTGAGGTGTGCGGGAGTAGTAACAACTAAGCTTTCTTTGTTTCTATATTAATAGTCTCTATCACTCGTGAGAATCGGCTAATGTAAATGATCGATAAGATTTATTAGAAAAGTCCCCATTATATTATCTTAATTATACTCCCGCAAAAGATGAAGAATTAGAATGTAGGAGCATCCGTTACTTACATCTTGAATCATAGCACGACTTCTTTGAGTAACCTGACTTTTGACTTGCTGTTCAATAATCGCCTAATCCCTTCTTGAGGCATCTTGTCTAAAAAATTGCCACCCGCGGCCGGATAGTCTAAGGCATCTTGATTGATGGAACTCGAAGAATTGTAAAAAGTTATCGAGTTGGGTAGTTCCGAAAAAGCCATGTGTGAGGGACAATTGACGATGGGTCCTTTAAAACGTTCTCATGCTTCATTGAAGGTTTCGTTTGGTTTTTGGAAAAAAAGTAATGATTCCTCATTCCTGATTGTAAGTGGTTTTTGAATGTGGGAAAGAATTGATTTTATGATTTTTACAAACAGGTCGATCCCATGTGAGAATTGATTGGAGGGTTCCTTGTAATAACCCAATCCGGGCTTCAGTCTAGAGAAAAAACGGGAGAAAAAAGCAAAAGCTTGATCGAAGTGTTCGGAACTTTGGGATGTCTAAACGTTGAAGTGACCTTGTTGAAAAATCAAAGGTGATTGTGAGGGTCTTGTCTACCCGTAAACTTATTACTTTGTACAAGATTGATTAAAGGTTGTTTAAGCTCGAAATTGTTAGATTAATTGGTGGTAGAACAATAGCATCTTCATTACCCCTCGATTGTGGGTACTTGTAACATGTTGGGCCATGGTGACGATTGTCGTCATTTGCACAATGTTTTGATCGACAATTTGTTCTTTAATCAAAATTTTCAACAAATACGGAAGGAGTTTGTTGTTGATTGACGACGTTTCGAGATGCCGAGACGATGTGCGCATAAAAAGAAAAACTAAAAATCAAAAAGCAAAACTTTACACTAATTTTTTTTTTGGATTTTTTTTTAATTAACAATGAATTTTAACGGTTACACGGAAGAGACTTAAACCAGATAATCAACTACTTCACGGTAGCTCTCAAAAATTACTTTTCAAGGTGAGCCGTACTTCGTAGAGACACAAATGGCAAGTGTTAAATCTTTAGTTCGATTTGGGAACCAACAAGTTCACCGGAATTGATTATGATAATACCTCCGTTGAGAGTATTATATTTTGGTATCTTTACCAATTGGTGACTTTTATTTCTTTATTAAAAAGGAAGATTTTTTTTTATATATTTTTGATTTTTCTATTTATTATTTTTTTTTATCTTATACTTATACTAAAAAGAAAAGGAAAATATTTTTTTTTTACTATTTTATATTTTATGATTTTTTTGGATTTTTAAATTATAAAACAAGAATGAAACTTTCGAGGACGAAAGGATCTTCAAACCAAATCAAACACAAAACGAAGGAATCTTAAACACTAGTCCCCGACAACGGCGCCAAAAACTGGTTGCAGTTTAGATACACAATAAAATACAATATAAAATATTATTCAAAAGAGCAATTAAGAAAATTCCCTAAGGAACTCAAAAATATATATAATATAATATATAATACGTATATTTAACCGGATAAATATGATCACCCGGGTCGTTTCCCCCAACGATTAGTGAAATTGAAACCTCGTTTAAGCTTGGATTATGATTTGAATAAGAATATAGATGATTTGATGATCTATGACTACTAAATAAAAAGCAATAATTAAAATTGAAACTTAAAGGCAATTTAAACAATTAAACAAATACGGAAATCAAATAAAACGCGACAATTAAGCAAAATAGACTAAAATTAAACCCTAAAATTGCAAACTAAGTTTCTAAACCTAAATTAGGATAAAAGAAAATTTTAAGAAAAAGAAAAATATTTTTTTTGATTATTTTTGAAATTTTTTATTAATTAAAAACTATTTAATTTTAATTAAATCCTAAAAATAAAGAATTGCAAGTAATTGAAATTATATTTTTCCTAGATAAAACAAAGAAAAAGAAAATTTTAGAAAGAAGAATCACTATTTTTGGGTTTTTTTGATTTAAAGATGTGAATTTTCTAAGATTTAAACTAATTAAAAACTTTAAAAGTAATAAAACTATTAAAAATAAAATCCTAAAAAATTTATAAAAATTATACTAAATAAAGAAAATATGTAGAAATTTAATAAAAATAAAAGCCCTAATTTTTACTTTTTATTTAAACCTTAATTAAACTAATTAAAAGCTAAACCCTAATTACTAATTTAAACTAATTAAAATTAATTAAACTAACTATTTAACTAACTAGGGACTAACTATGCAAATCCCTAAAGGACTAACAGGAAAGACTGACTAACGGAGGGACTAACTGAGAAACTTTAAAGTTGCAAAACCAACCCCTGAGACCAAGCCCGACTTTAAACTAAGTCATTTTTAGGCTTAAAAATAAGATGAAACTTAAAGTGCTTTTCAGCAAAAACTTAAAAAAGCAAAGTTATAGAATAAGTTGAGGTGCACAATTTTAACAAAAACACTTAGGGCTGAAATCTACTAATAAGCTCTTAAAGAGCTTATCTTTAAGCTGATTTACAGAACAAGGGATTTCCCTTTGTTTTTACTAATTAAGCTATAAAAAGCTCAAAATAAGTCCAAATTGCAAAACAAAAGATGTTCTAATTAGCTTATAATTTGCTTAAGCTAATTCAGAAAAGAAAATAGAGCTAGGAACTCTTTTAAGCTACTGAAAATGATCATGAAACAAGCAAACTCAGAGATTAAGCCAAATAGTACAAAAACCAATTAAGCTTTAAAGCTCAATAAGCAATTCTAGACTAAGAGCTTATGAGAACTTATGCAACTACTAATAAACTATCTATTTAAGCTATAAAAACAAATACCTTAAGCTAAAATTAACAATTTAAGAATCTACTTAATTACCTACTGTTTTTGGTATTTTTTATTTTCTTTGTTGAATTTTGACAGCAAATTAAGCTAGGAAAATAAGCTAGAAAATAAAATTTAAGTCCTAATCTATATTAAGTTATACCTAGACTTTATCCTACTTGAATTTAAGAACCTAAGACCTACTTTTACAAACTAAAATTAATTCAATAAGTGAAAGAAGGAACTAACCTAGTTCCTGCGGATGCATTGAACTTTAGCACAAATCCTTTAGTGCAGGTTACCTTAAGGCCTAAACCTGCACTTGGATACTCTTCTTGAGTGTTTATAAACACAAAGAAAGCACACTCTAAGCCTTGGAGGCTTAGATCAAATTTTAAGGAATTAATATGCCTGGTGAGGAACATGCACTAATACAGCCACAAATTCATTTAAGATTAAATATAAAGTAACTCAAACCTTTTTAAAACTTGATTTCTTATTAAAACTCAGCTGACCAAAGTGTTTTGCCCAAAAATATTTGACTTTTAATGGTCAAACTTGCTTATGCCAAACACCCCTTTACCATTTTGACAGAAATGGTTCTAAGCTTAAATTGCAAATCTAATTAATAAGTACTAACTACCAGATAAAAACTAGCTTATAACTAACTTATTAAGCATAAACTAACAACTGGATTTAGTTAAAACTTAAGATCTAAGATTATACTAAATTTTTGGTGTTCTTACGGTTTTATGACAATCTAAATTTTAAACTAATGATCTTCTATGATCTAAAATGATTAGGCTAAAAACAGATTATCTATTATGATTAATAAACTAAATAAAATACAAATAAGCACTAATAAGCATACAGAATAAGCAAATAAGCAGTTCTAGGCTATTAAGCAAATTATCTATTATTAAGCTAGAAATTATGAAAAGTAACAAAAGAGAAAGAAAGTTACCTCAAGATCCCAGCTAAACAGGGATCTATAAGCCCTTAGCAGAGCTTAACCAGAGCCTAAGCTTATTGCTTAAGCCCAATAAGCTTTGTTTCAAGCTTATTTCTTATGATTTCCTAAATGTTGCCCTCAACTCTAAACCATTCCTTCATTATTCATCTCAGCAACAATTTCAGAAGTTTAAAGAGTGATAAGAGCTTATGGAGCTTATACTAGTTTAATTGAGCTTATAAGAGCTTAAAGGCATAATTTGAGATATCAAAGCTTAAATTTAAAACAAATTTAAATGAAAACTAAGCTTATATTGATGACAAAATTTCAGATTACAATACTTGAGAAGACAAATTACAAGAGCTAAATTGTTGAAAGAAAATTACATTTAAAAAAAACTACATAAGCTAAATTAAGCTAAAAATTACAAGAGAGAAAAAGATTGTTTGTGTGTGAGAGGTGAGGCCTATTTATAAGCTGTTGAGGAAGATTCTAGGCCTGAGCTCCTCTGCACGCTCCTTTTCATCTGAGCCATCCAATCAAGCAATCATTGAATCACCCTTTTTGAGCCGTTAGATCATTTGTGTGTGATAGAGGATTGCCAGCATGTCATTCTTTGATGTGACATGTTGTGTTTGTTCTCTGAGTGATCCAAGAGTAAATCCCACTTAACCTTGTGCTTTTCTTGCTCTGACGTGGCCTCCTCATGAGAGTGAGCTAATGAGATCACTTGATTAGACTAAACTCTCTTTGTGTGTGAAGAGTGAGGCTCTATTTATAGCCATTTGGTGAAGCTTCCAGACCCTCTTTCCTTGCTCTCCAAACTTTTAATCTCAGCCAATCATTTCTTCAATAATTTGAGGGCTATTGTAAGCCGTTGGATCATTTGTGTGCACTTCAGGATTGCCAAAGCTGGTCATTCTTTGATTATGAAGCTTGTGCTTTATTTTGTGAGAGTGTCTAGTTACCAAAACCCACAATATACTTGTGCTTTCAGCATTAGCTACGTGGCCTTTGAGCTTGAGAGAGGTGTTGTATCCCTTGAGAAAGAATTTTTTGACCATTTCATTTGCGATTAAGGAGCTCTTGACTTTATCTTAAATGCCCTTGATTTTGATTTGCCCTTTGTTTTAACTGCTTGGTGAAATGGGAGAGATGAATGAACAGTAAATGGTTCTTCGCGCATTTTTATAACTGAAACGGGTAAATTCAGTTTGAACTATGGCCTCTTGGCATTTTCAGTCCCCCTCTTTGTTTTCCCCTTTTCTAGTTATAAACTAGTTTTGGAAATTGCAAAACTGGCCCTTGTGGTTTATAAAAAGATGAATGGGCTAGGGTTTTGGGCTTTAGGATCCGGGTAAGGCCCAATTGTATGTGCTTATGGGGTGTGACGTAGTTTTGAGTGAACTTGTAGTGTGTTGAAATTTTCGCTCTGCGCGCGCTTATAAGTGGCACTCGCTCTTTGGGATCTTGTGATTTTTATTGACCCAAGGTTTGGACCACCATTGACTGAGGGTTTGACGCTCGTTCGATCGCTCGTTCGATCGCTTGTTCGATCCGCTCGTTCGATCGCTCGTTCGATCGCTTGTTCGATCCGCTCGTTCGATCGCTCGTTCGATCGCGCTTGTTCGATCGCTCGTTCGATCACGCTAGTTCGATCGCTTGTTCGGTCGCTGAGGTTTTCCGCTCGTTCGATCGTTGAGGTTTTCCGCTCGTTCGATCGTCTAGTTCGAGTCCGCTTGTTCGATCGCTGCGATTTGAGTCCGCTCGTTCGATCCAAACTTTTGTCGCTCGTTCGATCGTACACGATTTCCACTCGTTCGATCCAAACTATTTTCCACTCGTTCGATCGATACGTTTTGAGTCCGCTCGTTCGATCGTTCTTCACGAAAATTTCCGCTCTTTTTTTTTCACTCGTTCGTTGCCAACGTTTTGCAACACCCAAAATGAGCCACGAAATATAAATGCTTACCGAGTGCCACAAATAACCCAACGATTTGCCGAATCTGTATAAGCTTATCACACCAAAAAAATCACGAAATCCACCCGAGGCTCTGATACCAATTGTAGGAACCCGTTTTAACACTTCACTTCACGAATCACAACACGAAACAAAGAAAAGAGAAGAGAGAGAGAGAGACGAAATAGAGAGAGAGTAGAGAGAGAGTTGAGAGAGAAAAGAAAAAATATATTTTTAGAAAAATAAAAACTAGATATTTTCATATGAAAATATAAATATCTAAATATATATATACACCTATATCCTAAATTATATATTATTAACCTCACCATTTTATTGTGACAGCCGCGGGATATTTAACTGGACCCGGGTTGGGTGTTGTTTGGGGATTAAACCCGAAATATATAATTATTGATCTAACTATCGAGCCGATTACCCGATGATTTTTGTTACAAATTAAATAATTAAAGACCGGTTCTTTTTAGTCTCATAAATACTGTCTATTAGGTTTTCTTCATATTTGAGTTTACCAAATAGAGAAGCAAGCTCAAAATCTTTCACATGATTTGTGTTTCTAAGACTTTGGCAGAAACTTAGCCACTTTTTTAGTAACCTATTTATAAAATCAGTATTTCTTTCAAGCTTTGATAGTTTGATGCCATCATTTACTAACTCATTCATCAAAGCTTTGTATCTGGTGAAAGTTTGTGTTAGTGATTTACCTTCTTTGAATTTGAAGGTGTTATAACACAACTTTAGGTCCATGACCTTACTTTCTTTCACATCAGAGGGGCCCTCATGATACAGTATCAGGTCATCCCAGGTTGATTTAATTGTTAAGCAGTTTATGACAAAATTCATTTGGTCATCTAGAAGGGTAGACATGATGAGACTTTTGAGTCGCTGATCTAAGTTAGCAGCTTTTCTCTCATCCCTAGTCCATTGTCCTTCTGGCTTCCTTTGACCAGTTGTCATGGGGATAAAAGGACCATTTTTGTTGATATTTTTAAATTGAGGTTCAATACCAAGGATGTGGCATATGAACCTCTTTTTCCAGTTGGTGAAATTTTTCACCTCTAGTACAGGAGCGGCATTTCACTGGCCACTCTTATATTCAAGAGTCTGTGGTACTTCTATTGCTACCATTTAAAATGGATCTTGATTTTAAAAATCTTTGAGCCTTTATATATATCTTTTTAAATGCATTTTATAAACCAGAAGGCTCTGATACCACTTGTTGGACCCTTAGAATCTGATATAAGGTTTATCAAGTTAAACTAATCATATTCCATGGCAACAAAGTGAGTTTTAAACAGATATATATATATAAAGAATATATAGAACAAGTTTAAAACACACATAAGTACTTTTCAACGTATAGGTTCTTATTAGAATCAAATAAAGAATCTATGACACACTTTGCTTGTGAAATAGCAAGGTGGTTGAATGACAATTAGGATGTTATCTCCTTCGAACTTATTCTCTAACCAAAGTTATGAGAAATAAGAAAACAAACTATTCGACTAGAATTGAAGCTTCAGTTGCAGCAGTTTCTATTCAGTTTGTTTGAGAGATAAATGAACTCTTCAATGTGTTTCACAATAATTGGAAGAGATGACATTTACTTTGGGAATACCTTTCCTTTTATAGGCAAAGAGATTAGGGTTTACAAGTCAACCTAGTACGAATGTCATGCATCCAATGGGTGATTGAGATACCATTTAATGCAGACGTGCTCTAAAGTATCAGGTACAGTCCTTTCAGAAAAGTTGTTGTACTTCTATACCAACTTTAAAAACACCTTTTCCCAAGGAGATTGCTTTATTTCTTTTGACATAAAGCAATATTTTTCCCACCTTGTAAACCTTCTAGAAGTGAAACAAACATTTCAAACTTCTGTTAAGAAGATAGACAACGTTCAGCTTGGAATTGTCAACCAAGCTGAATTGAAGCTCTTTCCAAAAGGCCTTCTTCAGTTTCTGTACCGTTGCATAAACTAAAGTGAAGATATTTCCCAATCTTCTTAGGACCTGAAGAGCTGACGCTGAAGAACCTTCAGCGACTCAAACTGAAAGACTTCATCTTGAGTAATACTTAGGGGATTTTATGTTTAAATCTACTAAAAGACTGAAGGGCTCAAGAGCTAAACCCAACAAGTATCCTTTCTACACAATTACGTTTCCCTAGATGTCTTTGCAAGCAATTAAGAAGCTAGTTTTCTAGAGCTTAACACGCACACCCATCAACAAGAAGCAATATTAAAAGGATCTACAAACTAAGTAGCATGCAATCATAAGTAAACACTAATAGATCTAGCCTAGCATGTTAATAAGAAATAAAGAACAATGATTAATCAGATAACACATAGACATATTGAAATATTAAAGGATAAAGAACTTCATTTGATTAAAACATGGATTGAAGGTACATACAATAGGGTTTGAGAACCCTAAAAATGACCTAAACCTGACAATATCCATCACTTTAATAAACCTAATAAACCCTACTTTGTTCCACTTTTTAAAACCCAAATTCTGAGTTTGTATATATAGGAAAACAATTGTGATGGCGTCGCTTTATAATCCTGACGCCGTCGCTCTGCTGATTCTTCTAGGGCTTCTTTAAGTCGGTTATGTTTTGACGCCGTTACAATAATCCTGACATCGTCTTTAAGGACTTCTGACGCCGTCGCTATAAATTGCGACGCCGTCTCTAGAGTTTGTACGCTTTTTCTTCTTCAAATTTGGTGTGGAGTTGTAATCTCGTCCTTTTCTTCCCCAAATGAGCCCAAGTCACGTGTATTTCCTCCAAATGCCATCTAAGTGCTAAAAATACAAAAAGAAACGATTAAGCACATATTTTAGTGATATTTACATGATTTAGGGGGTTCAATGACCCCGAAAAAGTATATAAAATGACACCTCATCATGAATTAAGGGTAAAATAGCTCTTCCATTATAGAATCAAATAAATGTTTCTTGTGTTTTTGAAAACAAATTCCGAAGAAACACATAACACCTAGATCACATAGATTACTTGATAGTAGTTATTTGAATCATTAAACAATCATTTTCAAATTAGTGATCTACGTTCAACGTTGGCATGATATTAGCACTGGTAGGATTTCTATTCAATCACCGTGAATGCTATTTTATAGTATTACTCTTAAATGTTCTAGCATTATCACAAAGACATATAATCAAATCTTGTACAATTTTGTATTTTTGATATTTAATACAAACATACTTTTATGTCCTAAATATATTTCATTACATATCAATTTGGCTCTATACTCTATTTATGCACTTTTAGTAAGCAATGACTGGAGCAGAATGTCCTTTATTCAATACCAAAATTCTCAAAATGAGAAGCTGATAGATTATGCGTTTAATCTTTGTGAGAATAAACCAAATACTTTTTGAGAAGTACATGAGTGGCTAGGAGGTTTTACATTTGCATCACTGGGTCCATGATGTCTACTTCAATACTAGAAATCAATAAATGAAATCTGATAGATTATGCATTGACCCGGTTTCTATCCTAGTTTTAGGAGAAACACCATTTGTCTGTTCTTATAAGCCTCTCATTTTTCAACTCTGACCTTTGTGTTTGCTTATCATTCTATTCTTCTTCATCATATCTTTGTCACTTCTGGCATCTTTATCTGTTTTCATTCATTCTTTTTCATTTAAAGCTTTATCTCTTAAGTCATTTTAGCATTCAAAACATGTTATTTTCACCACAAACTCCATCACCTAGACCTAACTTTCCTAAATTGGAAGGAGACTCCAGGGTAGATCAATTCTAGTTCTTAAAGATCATAGGAGTATTTGAGAGTAACTAAATCACACCTTGCAACTCAATCGACACATGCCAAGATAATTACTTTAGAAATAATGTTTGTAATAACCATGATGAAAGTCTTATAAAGAAATTTTGATAATATCAAAAGAATTTAGAACAAGCACCTTGTCTGTTTTCGTATGCGATGAAATTTCTTTTCTTGCACACTTTTATATTTTACTTTATATGTACTGTTCTTTCTTTTGAATCACATGACATATATTTACATTTTTTTAAGTATACGATTTCTCAATTCTCTCTTTTTATTTTTCCTTATAAATCTCTCTTTCTATTTTTTGTCATCATCCTCACTAACAACATATGAAAAAGAAAATGAAAATTTTGATCTTTGAACGTTTTCAATCATTGTAAAGACACTCTCTCTTAACATATGCCGAGAAATATTTTTAACGTAAAGCTAAAAACGAAAAAATACAGATATGTAAGGAGAAATGTAAACAATTTTCCATTTCCTTATCTTTCTGAAAAAATTTTCAACAAAATATGCGGAGGCTCCCCCTTGAAAATTTTTTTATCTTTGTTTAATCCTTTATGAGGGAGTTCCTCTTTGCATTTGTGAGTCCTTTTAATCTTTTGTCATATAAAACATTTTAAGTACTTTCACTTAAACAAAGATTAAATTCTTTTGAAGACCTTTTAAGTGACGTTATAATTGATTTTATCTTTGAAGTTCCACATTTTAAATTTTGAATCAATTGAAACTCATCGTCTTGAGATCATTGACTTTTTAGAAAACTTTTTAAGGTTTTGAAAAATATTTATCAATGACTTAAATCCAAGAAGAGTTCTCTTCTTTTATCAAAGATAAATGCATTGAAGCGTACATTTTCTTTTCTTTAAAGCACGGGTTATGAACTGAGATGTACACAAGTCATCATGTTTAGCTCGGGTGTTGATCTGAAGTAGCCAACAACCATTATGACATCAAATTAGACAGCCATAACTTTTGGTACCCACTTAAGCATGTTGCTAACGGGTTAACCAAATTTTGAAAACCAAATGTAAGTTGCGTTGATTTGATGCATAGAAGTTGATTTCAAAGGAGATTTAAAACCTGGTGTTTCATTTTGAAATGACATTCTTGGAATCAACGGCAATTTAAAACTCTT
Source organism: Tanacetum coccineum (assembly GCA_026074375.1). Taxonomy (NCBI): domain Eukaryota; kingdom Viridiplantae; phylum Streptophyta; class Magnoliopsida; order Asterales; family Asteraceae; genus Tanacetum; species Tanacetum coccineum. The sequence continues at coordinate 12,216 of BQNB010049431.1, forward strand.
CTCATTTTTTCATTTTGAATTATAGAAACTCGGTGTTTCATTAGGAGTTTTAAAACATTTCAAAGGTTTCCACACCTTTTTGAAGCTCGGTATTTCATTCGGTGTTTTAACCATTAAGAAAGAAGAAGATTTCCATTAATTGTTGAAACTCGGTGTTTCGTTTCAGAAAATTGTTTTCGTAATGAATGAAAACCTTACATCTTTCACATTATTCAAAACAAAGTCATCTTTTTTATCGCATTGAAACATTTCACTCCATGAATACTTAAGTGGTTTGGAAATGCTTTCCTTTCTTTTCCACACTTGTTTTGAACTTGAAACTCGAGATTTTGGTGTTCTCAAATTATAATTTTCACCATTTTAAGAAGTAAATATTTCAGATGAATACTTCTTATCTTTTTGCAAAGAATAAGTAGTAAATTAAGAAACTTTTTTCAAAATTAGATTTAAAGATTTACCCGTGTAAACCTTTTCTGAAACATTCACTTTTGGAATAGAGGTTTAAAAACTTGATGTTTTCCTTTCTTGATTAAGATTATCAAATTTCACTTTCAACTCATTATATGACGTTCTTAAATCATTTTTTTCCTTTTGCAATGAAGTGTAATTTTGAGATGCCAACTTTGACTCTAGTAAAGCATTTCGTTTATAAAGATTTGCAAAATATGTTTCATATATATCGGTTCTTTTTTAAAGCTCTGTTTTGAGACTATCAAAATCTTTGACTCGTTGTGCTAAAACCTTTTCCAAATTTGAAATCTTAGTCTCAAAAACCTTTTTCTCTTCATCAAAATGTTTCACTATATCCCCAACTTCCTTTACAAGTTCTAAATTCTTAGTCTCAAATGTTGAACTTATAATGGAAATCTTGAAAATGTTCGATTCATATTCTTTCTCGATCGTTTTAAACATTTTCTCAAGAGAAATATCATGTTTTAGAAACTTAAACTTTGTTTCAAGGCATCATTTAAAGTCCACAAATTGTTATACTCTTTTTAAATCGAAGAAGACCCTTTTTCAAGAAATTTATTTTTAGCCAAAATCATTCGTTTATCTTCTTCAATATAATGATTTGTTGTTTCATCTCTTGATCTGAAATCTTAAGTTTCTCCTCGAAACTTTAGATTTCATTTGATGAATCTTTTCCAACAACACAGATTCGTTAATACGTACACTTTTTCAAGATTATTCAACTCAGTTTCTCTAGATTTTAGATCTTTATTTTTAGATTGCAAACTTTTTATTTCAACTTTTAAGTTCTCAATATCTTTTAAAGCATAATATTTTTTATTTGAAAATCGTACAACCAATTCAACAATTTCTTCTAATTATGTTTGAAAACTCAAAATAAAATCTTTTTTTAAGTTATCTTGTGTGTCATAAAATGTTTATGAATCAAACTCAGATTGTACCTCATAAAACGTCTCAGATTGTTCTTCCAACAATCTTATTTTCTCACAATTAGCATAATCTATCTCATCTCTTTGTTTCAAAGTTGCTTCTACAAGTTCACGCGCCTTAGTAAGCTTTTAAACTGATAATTTCAAGCCTTCATTTTCACTTTTAAGTTCCTTAACTTGCACTTAAATATTTTGAAACATTGTAAAATCAATAACCTTTAAATTCATATGCTCATATTCAAATACTTTTTACGGACACACTCTTCTAGCTCTGAAATTATCTTTTAATTGTCTGAAATTTTGGTTTGTAATTTCAAACAGTGTTATTCATTTCGGCTAATTGACCACTAATATTGTCATGTGAATCCTCTTGTTCTTTAATCTTGTTAGTACATTGTTTATCATTGTCATAAAGAGAAGAAACAAGGATCATATATTTTTCGTGTTCTTTCTCAAGTTTTGCATACCGTGCTTGCCACTCTATGTGACTGATCTTGTCTCAAATAATACATATATTACAACTCACTGTGTCGAAACTACACAATTACCAGTTTAAGACCACAAACTCAATCTAGCAAAATTTGAACAAAAACCGGACCAAATATAGGAGGCCCACGCACTTTAAAGAATTTCAAAATAAGCCCAAGCGAATTTGGTATAGGTTCGGTAAGCCCAAGCGAAAATACCCTAACTCGCATAAAAAATAAAATTGTCTTTAGCAAGAATCGAACCCCCCACGTTTATGTGAAAGGAACACGATTGAACCAACTGTGCTATCTACGCTATTAATAGATTTGTTACATGAAACTATTCTTAGCTCGTTGGTTTGATTACTAAACTCGCATAATTCCTTCGTTCCAAACTCGCATGTTTAGTAAACTCCTAAACTCGCATAAGTGTTAAGATTAAGTCGCATCTTTTATCGAAACTCAATCTCGCATCATTTTAAGTATTGGATACTCGCATGTTTCCTTTTACTTTAAATTTGCATCTTTTTCTAATTTTTTAAGTCGCATCTTTTTCAAAACCCACAAGTACGCATCTTTTGAATATTCCAAGCACGCATCTTTTGAAACATTAACTCGCATGTTTTTCCATAGCTTAACTCACATGTTTGTTATTCCCGTCAACACACATGCATTTAAATTGCAAACTTGCATCAATTTAAAATCTCACAAACATGCATGATTTCTATGTGAGTTCATAAACGGTTATAAAACATTACATGTATATTTGTTAATCTAAACACGCATGAATTTAACTCACATAAGCTGGTAACAATGAATTTGCAACAATCAATCTCGCATAAAACGGTTACCAATGAAAATTATGCGTGCTCATGTACCTTTCCAGTAAACCTATGCAATTTCAATAATTTTCGAACTCAAAATACACAAAACTCACTCAAAATCATAAATTTAAACGTATTAAACTCAAATTTTTTATAGAACCACGTTTTATCAAACAATTAACATGTAAAACCATTACTTTTAAAGCTCAAATCACAAACAAAATGAAACATTTTTCTAAAAGTTATATTTCCTAACTTTTACCAAAAACGCAATCAAATTTAATATCTAATCATTCATACTCAAATCTTTTTGTAGATTGTTGTTTCTAAACACTTTTAACAACTAAAACCACAAAGATGTAGTATTAAAAGTATCTAAGACTCAAGAATCTTCAAAAATGACGTGTAAACTACAAATTTTGATTCGAATTTGGCGTTTTCTCGATCTCTAAAACATGCTTAAGTACAAGAAAAACACTCTAATCCGCAATACCCGGCTCTGATACAACATATTATAGATTAAGATCATGATTGATGAATTAGTGTGTGTGAATTAAGGTGTAAGTAGTGTGTGTGTGTGTGTGTGTGTGTGTGTGTGTGTGTGTGTGTGTGTGTGTGTGTGTGTGTGTGTGTTTAGAGAGCAAAAATGTTTAAGTGTCTTTTGATTAGATGAAATTATTACAACTAACTTTGACAGAAATAGACTCCATATTTATAGTCCTATTAGAGTGTGACTTTTCTAACTTAACAAAACTAGTCCACGCACTTTAAACAATGCTTACAAGTAGATTATTTTCTACTTCTAACAAAATATGTTGTCGTTTTACGATGATGTAGTTTTTAGCAGTTTTGTAAATTTGATGTTGTCAAAAGTGTGTGGTTTAAGGTTTGCGTTTGAGCGTTTAAGGCTTGGTTTGTATTTCAATGTAATAAAATTGTTGACCATTAGCAATGCTTTGTGGTAAGCAGTTGTTTGCCAGTGATGTTAGTTGTGTATAATTACAATTACTGGTAAGCGTCTTTCGTCTGCGTTAGGCAAGCTCAAAATATGTTTTTGCATGTGTAGCTATGTATTTAGATCCACCAAAGTTTTCTTGCATTTCAGAGTCTCGTACCTCAATGGGTGTACGTTTTTATGTCTGCTTTCATTTTTTTAGATTTTCGTTGATGTTGTTACTTTGGGGATTTTATGCACGACGCATGACATGGCTTTTGCTCAATGGAGTGCCATAATGCGAGTATATATTCTTCCTTTAACGGTAATGGTTTACGTTTTTGGTGGTCCCGAGACTGTATTGTTTAAGGGTTTTTGTCTGATCGCTGTAGGCATTGTTTGTGTCTGAAGGTAATAAAAATGCTAGTTGTTTTGAGATGTTATAGTTTGCAATGCCATTAGAAGTTTGGTTAGATGAAAAGTATGTCATTTGGGGTTGATGTTAGACGGTGTCGGCCTTTGTTTATGTTTCAAAGTAATGAAATCACCGTCTGTTTTACTTTGCTTTATTTTTAGTGCTTGATGTCAGATGTTTTGCGATGATATGGTTTGTAATGCTGCTAGAAGTTTGATTACATGAAAATTGTGTCGGTTGGGGTTTGCATTGGATCGTGTCGTCCTTTGTTTGTATTTTAAAGTAATGAAATCATATCATGTTTCACTATGTTATGTTTTATAGTGCCTAGTGTGAATAATTGTTTTTTTGTAAGAGTGTTGTTCGCAGACTCTTGTTTTGGTAAGGGTATAGCTGTTTGGCGATGACGTTGCATGTGTGTAATTACAAGTGATGTAAACTTTATTTTGTTCGGCTGCGGTGAAATATGTTTCTATGTCTAGATAAGTTTTTTCAGGTTCCCTTTGATGTTCGTGCGGTTGGAATTCTGTGGATGGCGCGTCATAATGTTTTCACAGACCGAAATTACGACAATGCATGTACATATCCTATCTTTAACGTTGATGCTTTATATTATCAGTCGTTGATGTCAGGAAATAAAGTTTCGCGTATATTTTACATAGTACGTTTGTAGATTTGATTTATGTGTTGGCTATTTTGGGTTGAATATTATACTAACGTGTTTACTCTTCGTTTTGTCATGAAAAAATAAATAAACCGTGTGTAACTACTGTTGGTCCAATAATTAACAGATTATTATGTTTCGTATTTAGGTTGTCCAACATGATGTTGTTGTGAGGAGGAAGGAAGCAATCGATGCACATGTTGTTTATAATGCTTGGAAGAGAATTTACGTTACATGGTATTTCCGGATTGATGTTTTCCCGCCTTGAGAAGCCGAGGGAGCAAGTTGATTCCTTAGCAATCCATGTAGCAGCCAAATGCGAAGTAGGGAAAGGAAAGCCAACTCCAAATGACCCCTTTTTCGTTGCTCCTGCCATCACCTTTTTGTTTAAGGTAAATCGCTCTACGTTTTTTCGTACATTTTAGGGTAAAAGTGACGGCGTTTAAATTTACATGATTGTGTGATCTTAAATTTAGGACGTTTTGTAGTTGAAATAAAGTTGATCTATGTACGCCTTGTTGTTGAGTTAGTAGCTCTCACATATTCGTTGTATTTTTAACATTTTTATTCCTAATTATTCAGTCAATGTTTATTTTATTTATTTTTTGTTTAGGTGGTGCAACATCCGCGTGATGGTTATGGGTAGCGGGTAAAGTAATTTTTAGTTTTTAAGAGTGTAATTTTTAGTTTTTAATTAAAAAAAACTTTTTCCTTTCTGCAATTTGTAAAAGTTCCAAGTTTAATGAAATTTCAGTTTGTTTTGCAATTCGTGTTCTAAGTTTACATTACCTTAAGTTTGTTTTAAAGCTACTCTAAGCTCTTTATTTGAGCTAAATAAGTGTTAACTAAGTTTAAATTCTGCAAACCAGTTTAATAACCTGAATTACCTTTGCATTTGAATTGTGGAAAGCATTTTGGAAGTTGGTTGTAATGGAAAACCAAATGGACTCATACCCTAGCTTATTAATAAGCTAGGGAGCTTATAGCTGCCCTTTTGGGTTCCTCTTGTTTAGCTAGAGGTTCATTGTAAGTCTCTTATTTAATTCTTGCACTTTTCTTTAAGGTTACTGTAGCATTGCTTATTATTGTTTATTTCTGTCTTATTTTGCTTAAGTAGAAGTGCTTATTTTTGAGTTTTAGCTTAAAGTAGATATTAAGCTTTGTTTGCATATTAATTTTAAGTGTTTATATGCATTGGGTAAGTGTTGTTGTAATGTGCAAATGTGTTTTAAAGTTTAAGTTAGAATCTGCATGAGAGTTAAAAAAAGGGATAATTAGCTTTTTCATAAGCTCATTCTGGCTTATTTAGTGTTTCAAAATATCTTTTGAGTCTTAATTATTGTTCATTGAGCTTAAATCTCAATCTGTTTTTAGCTTATATCATCATAAGAATCCAATTGCTTGCTCATTTTTAAGCTCAAAAGTGCTTATTTTCAGTAAAATCAAAAAAATAGTAGTTTAGTCATTTGTGCTTATTGTGCTTATTCCAATGGCTTATTTAAAAAAGTGAATAGGTGGGCTTAATAAGGACTCATTAGTGAGCTTATTTCCAAAAGCACACTTTTCAGTTTGGCTTATTTAGGATTTTAGCTTATTTTCATTTTGGCTTATTTTAGAAAAAGTTAGAGTTTACTATATTTTGATGCAAATTGAGTTGAGTTAAGTTGTTTTTGGTTGAAAAGGCTTTTTGGAATCAGATTAAGCAACATATAAGCTTTCCAAAACATCTTTCCTTTTTCATTTTGGTTTAATTTTGAGCTTTTTACAGCTTATTTACTAAAAGTAAGTCCAAACCTTAACTTTCTGCAATCAGCAGCTTATTTGGCTTTTTGGGGCTTATTAACTGCTTATTTTTATAAGGTGCCTTTATTAAAGTTGCTTAAAAAAATGTCTGGACAAATTTTGTGTTTTGGGTTTGGCTAAAAAACGTATTTTTATAAATCAGCCGTTTTTGAGCCTCGTGGTTTGCTGGTAGAGTGTCGTTTCTGCTGGTAGTTTGCACCGTTCTGCTGTTAGTGCATCGTTCTGCTGATAGGGTTAAAAATTTTGCATAATTAGTTTTTTTTTTTTATCTTATTTTCCATGCCCGTTTTAGGTTTTGTTCCCATTAGATTGTAATTTAGGGTTTTCATATACCTAATTTTGCTTCCGTAGTTGTTAGGACTTATATTCAATCTAAAAATCATTCTTCACTTCTAATCTAAATCAAACCAAGATTCAACTTTTCAATTGCAGCCTCGTTGGGAACATTACGACCCGGGAATCATCTTCGGATTTTTTTATCATTGATTTCTCTTTTCTGAGATATATTTTATTTCTAGGTAGGTCTTGATTTTTTTTCCTTGGTCAAGGGTGAAGAGTTTGGATTTGCCTAGTATTTTATATATTCTATATTGCGAGAACCAGACACCTTTAAAATCATTGGTCTTTGTAAATCTACTGTACGAAGGTTTTCCTATTGAATCCTCTTTTGAACATTAAAAAACAGAAAAGTTCATTTCTTCCTCATAACTTAGAACCTCATTGTTTGATTGTATTTCAAATCCTAAGCCAACTTTA